>JAULCB010236558.1:0-13035 GCA_032358575.1 Dendronotus rufus
CTCTCTCTCTCTCTCTCTCTCTCTCTCTCTCTCTCTCTCTCTCTCTCTCTCTCTCTCTCTCTCACACACACACACTCACACACACACACACACACACACACACACACACACACAAATACAAGAAAATATCATAATATACAAACAGAAAATCAATTCTGGTCACACATTTTTATTGGCAAATAGTTCTATTTTTTTATATTATTATTAATTTCACTCTAATTGTTGTGAATGTTTCCTTTCATTACCAACTCCTTTTCTCGTTCAGGTATGGGAGATGGAGACAGGTAAAATTGTCTACTCTATACCAGAAGCCCATGGTCCCAATATTGAAGTGACGACAATAGCATTAGATAAGACTGGCTACAGACTAGTCAGTGGAGCTTTTGATGGTGAGTAGGAATATGTACAATATATATTTTTTCTTTATAGCTTGTTCAGGAAAGTGTTAACTTTAATGTTAAATCAGTTTTATTTCTATTCCTATAAAGAAATATATGATTTCTTTGGAAGACATGAAGAAACTGAAGTTTCAGATACTCTTACTTATGCCACACAGGCAAACAGCAAAAGGCACCAAGTTTCTGTTTTTGTGATATCGATATTTCATGACAAACTTTTCAGCTTTAACACTTTCAGCTGCTTTGCAACTGATGTACGTGTTACTCCGCCCAGTCCTTTTTTAGAATTGAACCCAAAATGACAAAGTGCTCTTTGATGCAATAAAGGTACATTTTATTCTGTCTTTCTTGATCAATTTACTTTCATACCTTTTGCTCTAAGGTTTAAGCATCATAAACAAACTTTTGCCACTGGTTTTAATAATTTCACCTCTATCTAATAATGCGCAGGTTCTTTAAAAGTCTGGGACTTTGGAGCTGGACAAATGTTGAAGTCCAAGCCAAGCCCGTCCTCCAGCCCAGAGGAAGATCTGAGCTTGACGGGAATTGTGTACAACAAATCAGGAGAGGACTACCACATCATTGCCGCTGGATGGAACAACAAAATGCGGATGTATCTGGTGGGTTGGAGTAGTTTTGTCAGATATTTTACAAAATATATTTTGTTTTGTTTTGTTATCCTTTACCTTACACCGCTTTTACACCGCTTTTTTTTATCGGCGTCCAGCTTCATGCTCAGTCAACCACCTATGACAAAACACAGAGCTAGGAAATACTATGAATTAAGAACGAAGAAATCAAGAAAAAATATCATATTTGAATTAAAAAAAAATTTTCAAAGAGATACTCATTAAAAAAAATCACATTCAATCATTAGAGAAATATATCGTATTTCAAGCATTAGAAAATACCCCAACCAAAAAAAACTCTGACACACGAGGTGACACAAAGAATTTGCTCCAATGTAAAATTGTCTTTTGTCTCTATATGCAACACGAAGTCAGCTTTCCAGTTCACAATGGCACTATCTTCAATGTTTTTCAGGACGCAGCAGATAACAATGACCTCGTGTTGGTGAGAGAATTCTCAGACTTTTTCATCCTCCTGAGAGACAAGAGTAGTATAAGCTCAGCAGGATCTCACCGCACTCAGACATCTCTTCATCCGACCACTCCCCGCAACCTCTTCACACCCAGCGACCCTCTGCCTGATATCGGACAGCCTAGAGCACAAGTCACAAGTCTGTCCGAGAAAGAGGTTTGACTGATATTTTCTTTTCGTTGGCTAACAACCAGAAGTGTCTATGTCCAAAATTCATGTTTTGAGAAAAATGGATTTGAAGTTAGGTTAGAAAGTGAAAGACTGTGGACATATTTATATCTGGACTTATTTGCGATTGCATGTTTGTAATAAGTCCCCAATATCAAAGTGTGTTTGATCCATTTTGACAAAGGGTTGAATACACAAAATATACATTTATCAATCAGTTTAATTGCTGCAACTCTGGCTGTGAAGCTGCTACACACTTAATGCTCATGTCATTTTTATTGTCTACAGAACAAAATTCTTGTTGATCACGAAATTAGCTGTTTGACTCCTGTCAATGAGGATCTGCTTGCCACAGGCTGTACAAACGGCAATATCATCTTCTGGTCTGAGAAAAAGGCGTGTGTCGATAAAGTGTAAGTGTTGACATCTAGTCACAGATACTCTGCCCAAATTGTTTTTAGCTCATAATTGAATCAAGGCAAACTAAGAATTTATTACCAGTTTGCACTTAATGGGGCTTTATTTTATTTCTTTGTTGTGATTGATTATGTTACGATAGGTATATTTTTAGAAACTTGCTTGCAAATATGAGAAGAAGCTAATTTCATGCTTGTAGTTTTCATGTCCAATGATAGAACATGATAATTGTTCCTCATTTTGGAAAAGAAAAAAAACTACAGTTTTCATTTTCATTTTTTTAAACGTTGCGTTATCAAAAGAAATGTGATAAAATCTCTGTCTCCCAATAATCAGCAACAGCATATTATGATATTGTTTGCAGATATATTCTACCCAAAGACCTGTATGCAAAAAATCAGGGAAACAACAAGACTTCCAATGAAAGACGAGTGAATCAAATCAAAGTCTTGGTACACAAACTACACAAACCTGATCCTGAATATATGAAGTAAGACATTACAAATTCACTGCTAGAATATATGGAGTCATTTTTACAGCCGCATATTATATTCTGCAACAGACAATTTTAGAAATTAGTTTAAAGGTAACCTTGGTCGGTTCTACTTTTGTTTTTTTATCTGTTATTTTAAAACTATTACTTTATTTTTTCCTATCACTCTATGACTTAGAATGTGTTGATATTCTCTCTTCTCATGAAAACAAAACAGAAAAGGCAAACAAACTTTTGTAATTGATAGATAATGCCTCTTACATCCATTTTTTAATCATTAAAAATAAGAGAAAAGTGAGTTCACTGACGATGTGACCAAATGCAGGGGTCCATTGTCGTCTGTAGTACTTTACAAAGTGTATACTAAACTGCATTATATATATGCAATTCTCGTATGCAAATTTTGCAAGCTAGAGATCTCTCGTGCTTTCGACGCGTTGTCCCCGTTACCAAAATTTGGTAAGGGGAAGCAATCTGTACTGATGAGGGTTTTAAACCCGAAACGGTGCCGTCTACAGATAAAGATATATTTATATTGAGGTTGCTAGAATCTCAATGGAGAGAGTGCTCTACTAAAGATAAAATTTAAAGGAGCGGAAATAAATAGAATTAAAGAGGATTACCTTAATTAAACATGTAGGGACGAGACAGCACTGTCTCATCCTTACATTTTCAATTTAGGTAATCCTCCTTAACATTATTTAAAGATATAAATATATCTACATTCCTTCTACTCTTCTACTTCAGAAAACTGATGGCCAAGCACCACTCGGGCACCCGGTCAGAATCCAACCACAGCCTGATGTCAAGGAAATCCAGGACATCTATTTCTGACAAGCAGGCAATAACTCACGTAGGTTGACACGCACAGGCAGATAGACAAACACAGTCAAAGTATTCAAATAGACCATTAGCAGAGAATAAGGATAAAAGTGATAAAAAGAAGGAATGGAACAGAAGCTGTCTTTTTTGGTTCTCATTAATCAGATGTTTTCTTTTGATCTAGATCGAGTCCACATTGTTATTTTACCAGATTTAAAATGCCAGATGTCAAAAAGAAGGTTCTAATTATGAACTATCTTTCTCTAGCATCCAAATAATTGTCCTTGAAACTGTTCCCTTGTTTTTAGTCAGAAGAAAAAGTTTCCGAATTCCTTGATGATGTCACAGCCAAAGTGGAAGGCACGGACACAGAAAAAGAAGATAAAGACAAGGACTCGAAAGACTCGAAAGAAAATCCCACAGAAGGCTCGGAGAAGGAAAATGACATCATTGAAGAAGTTAGAGATGGTAAGAGAATTGTTTCCTAAATCAAACAATCTTGTGAGACCCTCATCGTAGGTTTTGTGGAAAGCAATAATATTTATATTTTGTTTGGGCTTATGCTCCGTTGGCCTAATGCCATGTTGTGGTGGTATCTGCAGGTACATCTGTAGTAACAATTGTAACACATCTGTTGTGTGCTGTCCCACAATAGGTGTTCTATTTATTGGGGTTCAAGGTTGGAGAAGCGTGACTCTTATGTCATTGAGTGCAGGGGGTGTTTATTTACACTGCTTGCATATCATTTAGCTTTCGATGTATAGATTCAACAATTTTGTTTCATCAGCTTGCCGTATTTAATTCAAGTAAACTTTTCACTCAATTGGTCCTATAGACAGACCTGTAAATCTTCAGCCAATTGTCTAATTTCAGACAATTTTGCTATCTAAGTGGACTGAAAAGCCATTAGTTTTTGTTTCCACATTGCTATTTTCATTGGGGTATGAAATGTTTCAGACTATTTTTTTATTTGCTATTTACACCCTTGTATAGAAAGAAAATCCCATTTAACATATTTTCCTACAATAACCAAGGTTTAAAAGTTTATGAATGTTTGTGTCACTAATGAATCAAAGTTACATACAAATGAAATAACTTTTGGAATTGTAACACAAGCTTCCTTCAAGTCATATTCTCCTTTTTGTCACATATGAATTTCAGATAAGATTGGCCTTGACCTTGAAAATACAGAGATACAGACAGGATTGCTTGACCCCAATGCCAAGATGATTGTAGAAACGTTTGATCCCATCCTTGTCTCTGTGCACCAAGATTCCTTCATTCGATTCTGGAATATGGATGTATGTGATGAGAGCATGGGGAAAGCGTACTTCTGATAATTATCACTATCAGGGTTTGAAATAACCATGAGAATTGTTATCATAAGAAGGAGGAGGAGGAGGATGATGAGGAAAAGGAATAGTAGTAAGAGGAGATGGAATAAGAAATAAAGGAGGAGGAGAAAGAGGTGGAGAAGGTGGAAGAGGAGGGGTGAATCAGGGGGAGGAGATGGGATAAGATAAGATGTACTTTATTAAAATCCTTGGAGGAAATTATATGGTGACTGTAGTAATAGTGTTGTTGATATTAGTGGATGTTAGTGTTAATTGTAGTGGTGGTGGTAGGCCCTTGCTTTTTGGAAATTATTTCTGCAGAGATAAGATTCCTCGTTATTATTAATGCATTAACTCTTCCACTATCATTGACCATAACCTGAATGAAGAGAAGAAAAATTGTGTAAATGATTTCCTCCAAGGAGCATTTGATATTTGAATCTAGCTAAATCTCAACACATAACCAAGGAGATGAACAACCAAACCACTAGGTTATCAATATCAATGCCGCCAGATATTCACAGCGTTTTTTAAATTTGTTCCTGTTTGTCTTCCGCAGGGTGTCATTTTGAGAGACATCTCATCGATATCCCGACGCCAAGGAACGCCTGTCACTGCTGTTTGTCACGACGAGGACGTCAACATTTTGATCACTGGGGACAGTAGTAAGTGGTGATGACGTTGAGATCGATAATTTTAAAGAAATTTATATAACTTGAGGCATATGTCGGGTAGTATGTGTGGCTGGTTATAGGGTGTCCTAGGTGGACAGTAGTAAGTGTCGTACTCCTCATACGATTATCATCCTGTTTAACAAATGCATCATTTTTTTTCTAGGCTTTATGTATGAAGATAGGGCAGAAGGAGAAAAAGGTTGAATTATATCAATAATGATGATGATGATGTTGAAGACAACAACGACGATAGTTTTAAAGATATTCCTATAACTTGAGGAGTATGTCTGGTAGATGTTGTGGCTAGTTGTGGGGTGTCACTGGTGAACTCTTCTTCTGTTTCTTATGTTTTAACTCAAATGCTATTATCTTGCTTGATTTCAATCACTGTATAATTAAAATGTGTCGATGTTCTCTCTTCACAAAAACTAAATATCTCTTGTTTTACCTCGCTCAACGCTATCTGTTTGTGTAAGATTTTTCCCATCCGCCAATAGATATATCAAATTAAGATCTTCGTCTTAGTATACTACATGCTTGTACATTTTCATCTTCAGAGGGATACTTGACAATGTGGGATGTGAAAGAGTTTTTGGAGGAACCTGAAACTGAAAATCCGGTAATTTGTTATATTCTTGAGGATTTATATACGTTTTGTCGTAATTCTATTTGTTATGACAATAAATTCTCTCTTCCTCTATATCGATGACACAAAATGCTTTACATTATTATAAGCTGTAGTAGTATGGCTACTATGCCAACTCTAGTGTATTGTAAATTTATAATTTATTTTTATAAATGCGTCTCTTTATTGAACGTGACATTATAGACGCAGTAGATTGATCGAGTTGATTCAATAAATAGGATCTTGAAACGATTTTTCAATGATGCTTAAAAAGATTCCTACCGGTACGTATCTCTTAATCTCTAGTTGTAGTCACAATTCGACAAGTAGCATGCCTTGTTTGTGGAATTCTTTTTTTCTTTATATAAGTTATGATTTCTTGATTTCTTTTGTCAAACTCCCAGAACTGCATAAAACAAATAGTTTGCTGGAGAGCTCATATGAGTAAGATCATCTCCTTGGTCTATGTGGAAGCACAAAAGGCAATTCTGTCAAGCTCTGTGGATGGATCTATCAGGTGACATATTTTTATCAATACACCTTTCTCTGTGAAAAATATTTTAGGTGTACCTTACAATGTCCCTTTCTCTTTGTTTATCCGATTGTAAGGTATTTGAAAGAGAAGCCACGTTGATAGGACTCTTAACACAATAACATTGTTTAAGAACACTATTTTTAGAATAGATATTTTATCATTACATTACTATCATATCTCTATCTGACACTGGGACGTATGGTTTAAGGAAACTTTCTTCACTCATACAAACATTTCTCATCTCGTTTTTATTCTGTCAGGGTATCATGTAACAAAATTTATTAAAATTTTTCTCTTTTAGAGTTTGGTGGGGCAAAAATGGAAGATTTATTGGTTTCTTTAGTCAGCATCGACCTTTCAACTTTCCATTATCAGAGGACAGTGCTGCCAACAACACTGTCTTACCATATGATATCAATGAAGTGAGTACTATCGGCAGCTTTTTGATGACCAGTATTGCTATTTTTACCTATAAATTTGTCTTATAACTATTAGTTTATGATACCTTACCTTTCAACTAAAAATTGTGTTGAAGAAGCTAGAGTGTAAATTGACTTTAAAAGAAAGTATAATTTTGTATAAGAAGGAATTGTATTTTAAATGCTTTGATAATATTTCTCAACTTTAGCCTGCTGGTCTTCTGACCCTTGATGTTGTTGTATATTTTGTTTGAAAAGAGATACAATCTATAGAATATTGTGAACCTAATAATACGCCTTTCTTTATTTTATCCAGGGCCCTTTGGCTCCTATGAAGAAGAAGAGTGCATCTCACAAGATTAGATCTGTGCAGACGTTTGAATATCCTCTCATCTTTGATAAAGAAAGGTAAACTTTTCCAAAGTTAACAAATATTTATTTACTTTGCTATACAATTACAAAATTTAAACGGTATGTATGTATAATTTCGTAAAAGATTGATGATGTACTGACAAGTTTACATGATAATATGTTGGAATTTATACAAGGCCATAAACTAGTCACACTTATCTGTTTCTCATGGTATCAAATTTTATGTGATCTATAGATTTTCAGAGTAGTTTGATTACCGTAAATGTAAGTATTGAAGATTTAAAATATCTCAATTAAAACTGAATGGTTAAAATAATTTGTTATTAAGGTACACTGCTATATGTTTACAGACAGAAAAGATTTGTGCATATTAAAACAAGAAAATGTAATATAAGTCATTCTCAATTCTTTGTTTGGATTTCAATCTGACGCAGGTGGGAACCATTTCGAAGGTCAGCTTACTTAGCCAAGAGAGAGCAAGTGTTGAGACCGGAAGACAAGAAATTCTTTGGCGCTCTCATCAAACCAAAGGTCAGTCAGTCAGATCAGATTAAAATATTTAAAATTTACACTAACATAATATATTGAGCAAACATAATGGCAAAAGTAACTTTTTTATATTTGAACGACCTCGTCGCATTGTGAGCAATATATCAGACAGCTGATTCTGTTTAGACTGGGTAAAACAACTACATTTTATAGTCACATAGAATTCTCATACATTACTAGGGCACCATTGCATGCGGTCTAGAAGTAACAAACTTTCTTGTCATGCAGATGTCCATGGTTCGAATCCTGGTACTGGCAAGTTTCTATGGTTTGTCTTTGCCGTGTGGATTCAAGAACTACCAGTGAAAGACTATAAGGAAGAGATCCCTAGCTAGCTGTTAAAAACTACAAACTTTGAAACTTTTATTTGAATGCATTATTACTAGAAGACTAACATATTTTCAAAACTGAAATGAACTGGTTATTGGGATCTTTTTTCTCTATATAATACTTATATGAGAGTATATCATAACTTAGTGCACTTGCTAGCTTGTGCTAAGGCCTCATTCCATTAACAGAAAGAGAATCATGCTGTAGTAATCCCAAGAGCATCCCTTTTGTGCCTTGAATGAATTTTGCAAGTAAAAGAATAAAGAACTGATACGATGTGTATTCTGATATTTCCTCAGGCGTATAACTCACATCTGGAAAGTTTTACAACTGCAGAGAAAAATACAGGAGCTGTATTCCGAGCCTTGCCAGTATATCGAGTAAGATACAAATTTTCTTCGCTTTCTCAATGATTTGTTTTTATGGTAGATTTTTTATAGGTATTAATATATGCGAATTTGAAGATATGAACAATTTCTCTCTGATAAGAATTAAATAAAAGTTACTCTTTTTGGTAAGATAATATATGAATATATTAAAGGCTAATCTTTAAAAAAAAAATTGTTATCATGAAGTTTACCCAGCGAAATATATATAAATTCTGTTTTACAGTATATCGACTATACAATACAAAATTTCTTCTGCTTTCGAATATATATCCAGCCACCCATATTATGTCCTCTTTACAGTCCATCATGTTGATGACATTTTCTCCTCTTTCTAAATTATTACGATTTTTTTTGTAGGTGTGCACCCCGGAGAACCCTAAAACTCCCAAAACGAGCTTTAAATTGTCCGAAGACGAAGAGGATCAACTGTACAGTGGGAACCGAATGGCTGGGGGATCTCATGGTTTGAAGGTAAGTCATTATTTAGTCTGCAACATCATAGAAGTATTATCAAGGGAGGATCGTAAACTTTCATTATGTGGTGATAGTCAAGGCATGTAGAAATTGAATGAATTATGAATCTATCTTGAATTCAGTCCCTTTTTGGCACTTCTAGGTCGAGAGCAGTAAGGGTTCTCAGATTTACTGCTGAGTAAAGAGCATGTTTTGGTATTTATAGTGGTGCTGAAAAGTGAGAGAGCGATATGGGTATATAAAGTCTTGTGATTGATCACCATTGGTCATTGTGATCATGTGAAGAAGAAAGTTAGAAGAAGAAAAAAAAAACAGGGTCTTTAAGAATCAATTGTAATACGATTTTTTCAAATGCAAATTAGATGAATCTATGATATGCTGGATTATATTGTGTCAAATTGTTGATAGTTTAAAGTATGAATGAAATATACTGCAGTCCTTTTATTTTTTCTAATTGTAAAATAGGTAGAACATAATTCATTCCTTTAAGTTGTCATGAATTTCATATCTCATTTATTTCCACTTACAAACTATCAAAAACACTTTATAACTAAATTTCAATTATTTCTAAACAATTACTACACAGTGCATAGCTGGTGTTATATATTTTGTTTAAGTTTATCTATTATTGGTTAAAGAGTTATCACTAACTTCCCCTGATCGTTCTATAAATATCTTTATTGCTTCTTATCTGAAATCTAATGATTTGTTCCAATCAGATTTAAAATAAGATATCACGGGAAGAAATTGTTTTGTTTTCAAGGTTTTTATACTAAGTGAAAAATCATGTATGAAATAAATTTTACATTAACAGCTTTTGCTCAAGAAGATTTGATAAAGGTATACTAAGTTTTGATTTAATCTTTGGTATGTGCCTGTTATTGTTATCTAGTCATCAGTGTATGTATATAAATATTACCATGCCTGGAAAAGCAGATCATTCTGTTGTCTTACCGTAGCATGGCCTTTTAAGTGTTAGTTCTTTTCTTATTAAAGGCTACTTGTGTCGAGAAGATTATCCAATTAGAAATTATTGTTGTGAAGAAGTATTCTTGTCCCTCATTCTGTTTCCTCTCATGTCTCTGTCTTTGTCTATAGATGCCTCCGTAGGTTCTGTCTCTGTCTTTCTTTCTTACGATTTGACTACTACTACTCATTCCTTTTTCCTTCTTTCTATAATTATATTTTTTATTTCCATCAATTAAAACATGTATATATTTCATGTCAAAACTATAATCAATGTTCACAATGATGTTGCATATTTTCATAAAGGACTTATATCGTCAGCACTGTTATATATATAGCTATGCACTGGTGTTATATATTCAACTCTTATTACTAATGGATTCTTTACACTTCTCAACGTTGATTTTAGCCTAATCTATTTATTTATTTGTTTAATCTACTTATTTCACTAACAACACAACAATTCTACACTTCTAATTGGTTGTTTGTCAAGAAGACACAATTCTAATATCAAAACGATAAACATTTTTTAAAGAATATAGTCAAATGAAAAACAATTTTTTTTAAAGGATAATCACTTTGTTTTGAAAACGATACAGTGATAATCTAATCTTTCTTTCTTTCTTGATCAATTTACCTTTTGTACCTTTTGGTGTAAGGTTGATAATCTAATCACAACTTTTAATCATATATAGGTTGAGCTTTTGTAATGTGGATTAGAATATTTCCCATGCGACTTATCTTAATCATTATTTTCAGATACCTCACCTGAAAGTGTGCACAGTTATGTGAACATAAATTTGTTTATTCACAACTTATTCATAACATTTCTTGCCAGCATTGATGAAGAATCTAAATGATTTGTTTTTCAAATAATGTCTTGTTGTTTTACTGTCGGTGTGTATTACATATCTCTCACCACTGACAATTCCTTTCATTGATGCTTTGACATTCTGGTTCTATTGTTTACTTACATAAGATGAATTATTGTATTTGCCCTGAGAGGGGTGGGGGCATGATAGTGGTGGCTGTAAGAGAATTCTGTGACAATTCTCACAATGAAATGTTCAGCAATGCTCTATTTTTCTCTTGGGTCTTGGGCTTTCAATATGAGACAATGCCAGCATATCAATTGTAGTCTGCACCTCTTATTTTCTTGCCAGAGGAAGAGTTGACAACCCGTGTGACTAGCCCAATGTGTTTTTAACAAGTCTGAATAAGAAAGTAATACAACATTTGGGCACTACTGGATTGAACACATTTATTACTCCATGTGTGATCTAAATTTCACCCTTTTTAATGCTCTTAAGTCTTAACTGAATAAAACCAAATTAAGATGTAAAAACTTTTACCAAACCGAAAAAATTGAAAAATCCTAATCCTAAACCAAACATTAATCATTAACTGCAATTGTCTAAAATGTCTCTGCACTGACAGATCTAATGATTTCTTCTCTTTTCCAAAATGATTAGAAAAATCAATCTCATACATTCTGGAATGACTTTAGAAACAAAATTCGTTTGACTATCTTGTTATTTCGCTATAGCTAGACTACAATTTTGGCTATAGGATTAAAAATCTGGACTTGAAATTCAATTATCTACATCGTTAGTTTTGTCATAATCCTTTTTGCTGTATCCATTTTAGAGTAATGTTTGATAATATTAGATCAATGGAAATGATTTCATTTCTCAGACAGAAAAGTATTGAAATCAAACAAATTGTGATATGATGTGTAGATAGCTATTAATTGTATTGCTGTGTTGTGTAGTTGGTTGCTCTTGCACTGATTGATAATCCGACTGAATGCATGTTTTACACTTTGGTCACCTTCACCTTCACTGAAACCACACAGCATTCTAGGCGTGCCCAAGGCGGGGACTCGTTGAAACATGTCTCAGCTGTTGTTTTGGCTCTACAGGGCTCCAACCACTTCAAACGATCTCTGGAAAAAAACAAGAATGTAAGTCCTAGAGCGTGCTGGTATTAATGATTTGGAATGCATGATAATGATGATAATCGGTTCTTTTTATATCGAGCGCTTTGAACACAATCTGAAGGAGATGATGGTATGATGCAATGATGATAAGCCTGTTCTTTCATCAGATCAATTTAACAAATATGGAGTGAAGAAAGGTTCATTTGGGTATAAAGTCAGCTACATAATATCGTATCTAATCAAGAGCAAATATTGTGTTGTTGTTGTTGTTATCATTGTTGTTGTCACTGTTGTTGTTGTTATCATTGTTGTTGTCACTGTTGTTGTTGTTGTCATCATTATTGTTGTCATTGTTGTTGTTGTCATCATTGTTGTTGTTACTGTTGTTGTTGTTGTTGTTATCATTGTTGTTGTCACTGTTGTTGTTGCTATCATTGTTGTTGTCACTGTTGTTGTTGTTATCATTGTTGTTGTCACTGTTGTTGTTATCATTGTTGTTGTCACTGTTGTTGTTGTTGTCATCATTGTTGTTGTCATTGTTGTTGTTGTCATCATTATTGTTGTCATTGTTGTTGTTGTTATCATTGTTGTTGTCACTGTTGTTGTTGTTGTTGTCATTGTTGTTGTTGTTATCATTGTTGTTGTCACTGTTGTTGTTGTTGTTATCATTGTTGTTGTCACTGTTGTTGTTGTTGTTGTCATCTATGGTAGTGTTGATTTATGCCATCTATTGTCCTCAAGAATATCTTGGCTAGATTAACAGACGTCAATTTATTGTTTCCCACTCTCTTTGTGTTGAATATGTAAGAATTTGAATATCGCTATTTTTTCCCAAAACATTTTGCGAAATATGAAACCTAGAATCTAGTGTCATGCGCTAGAAAAGAATAGATAGAAATATTATAATGCTTTATTGCGTATAGGTGTTTTGGATACTGTTTGTTTGTTATCCGATACCTTTTACCGCTTTCGCAGTGTCGGCACCCAGCTCCATACCAAGTCTTAAATGGTGAATGAGGTCGATGCCCCA
>JAULCB010236778.1:0-13023 GCA_032358575.1 Dendronotus rufus
ATAAGCTTATTATTGTATTTTCTGGTTGTTTGAAGGATTAGACTCTAAATAAACATGCTGTGTAATTCATCTTAACTAAGTTTTTTACAGGGTATTTTTGTGTTTCTTTCGGTGTTGAAAATTTTCAGGCAATTTTGTGATGGGTCATTTACAGGTCTGTATAGATCCACTGAAACAAATTTTTAAAGAAATGCTGCCCTCTCCCTCATTTCATGTCACATGACTATGACTATCTATTCTATACATGACCAGCTCGATTTTGAAAGATTAAGAAATAAATTTAGTTAGAGGAATGATTGAAATAAATCCAACCCCACCTTTAACCAATTTAAAAAAAAAAAAACAGCACCACAGGAAATACAAGTCCTTCTGAGCAAGGAGGAACCGGTACTTCTTCAACTCCTTCTTCGACACGGGTCAAAGGACATGTCAAGTCGGCCAGCATGACTCAGTCAGCTCGAGTTAACAGTGATTCATCTTCATCCGCCGATCCAGAACATAGGCCCATGTAAGCCTTCATTTGCACACAAATACTATTTTTTCCCCATGTGTTTTGTAAAGAGCAAGCCCAATCTTTCCCTGCGGGTTAAGGGAATTTCCCGAAACCCATTGCTCGTTCCGATTTCCCTAATCCTTGTGCTATTTCCTGTTTTATAAAAGTTACAATAGACTTAACTTTCTGATAGATTCAACACCTTTCTATCTAATCAAGATCCTTGTGTTGATGATTTAATTCGTACATGTTTTTCTAGTTGACACTCCCATAGATCACTGGTTTTTGGTCATTGGACTGAAAATCGTGAATTTAAAAAATGATTTTTGTCTTGTTTTACCAATCTACAATTTCCTATCTACTGATTGGCAGGTATAAATATGTGCAACCTTTATAGCTTGGTGTTGGTGTCTCAAGTCTTGATATATACAGAATTTGTGTTGATTGAATTAAAAAGTTATCTTTGATTCATATATGGGATGTGTGTCATACTTTGTGACAATTATTATGATTGTTTAGTTTATCTGAAATGAGAAAACAACTCATTGTTGTTAACAATATTTCCTCAAAATTATCCAGTACTGCTCCAGTGAAAGGACCCACAATTTCTGCTGGCATGAAGCCCAATCTTACTCGAGGTACCCAGGCCCGAAACACATTCCATGGCAGAGTGACGCACAAGCCGGTGGCAAATACTTACAACGGACCTGGAGGTGTCTCCCCTCACCCTGTAGATATGTCTGGCCTGGGTCCTGGTCAGCGGCCCTCTTTCTTCAATAGGATTACATCCAAATTTAGTCGCAGGTGAGTGCATAGAACTGGTGAGTGCTTAGAACTACAGGCAAAGCTGATGGATTTGTAAGATCTGTTTGATCTTTATGTTTACATGCTTGTATCTGATGTTGTTCTGCCAAAACTTCATCTTCTCCTACAGCGTGTCCCACCAGCAGAAGGATCACCACAAAGAAGCCTCTCCACAAGTCATGATCCATTGTTTCCTTGGCTCTGGTTTCTTTCCATCCATCCATTTCAATTTTCGTCAACCTTTCCTCTTTTAACATCCCGTTCGTCTTCTTTTCACATGTTTGAACCATCTTCGTCAACTCTCCCTCATTTTTGTAGGATGCTTAATTTTTCTCCCCGTCTTTACCAATGATCATTGCAGCAACTTCCATTTTCTTCTCCAACCATTAGGTCGCTGGCAGCGTCTTTAGTCTATACAGAATGACGTGTCTTACCGTTGTCTTATGTGCTTTTCATTTGACTCATTCTGGAACTTTCTTGTCACACCTGTAACCGTCCTCCAGCTGTTCTACCCTTTCTGACTTTGTTTCACAATTCCCATCAGCTTGGATTGTTGATCGCCGCGTATTTAAACGCTTTTGTTTCTCATACGTTTCTTGTTGCCTGCTATCCGACACATTCTGTATATACTGACTGTCATCCTGGGTCTTTCCAATGCTCTCTACTTCTCCAACTACACCTCCCTCATTTTGAAAACAAACCCATGTAACAATTTTTATGGCAAATGAAAAGAGATGTTTTGGCAGAACAACAAAAAGGGATGACAATTATTTTCGTCCCTAGACCTGTAAATTTGCCGACCATAGTTGGGATTTAGACTGAGCAGACAAGAGATTTTTTTCTTCTGTTCATCACAATGTTCATCACTTAGATCTCTTTGCATTGTTTCTCCTTTCCCGTTGCATTTTGTACAAGGCTTTTCACGGGAAATACAGTGTGGAACAGCTGGTGGATTGTGTGCGAAGCTCGAAGACTGATTTTTCTTCCTTTTGACTTTAATATAATTGTCATATACGAGAGTAGTCGTGTGTTTGTTTTGATTGTTCGATGAACGATATCACGCCTTTTATTTGAACGTGGCTTGGAAATCTTTTTAAGAAGTGCAAATCGTATTGCTTACAGTTTTATGAGTGTTGATTAAAAGATCTCATAGTGAGATCGGGAGTGTTAATGTCTTGTTTTTATTTAGCCAAAACTAAAACATTATGTGTTCTCTTTCCTACAAAATGCAATTAATGCAAAACATCTTTTTATTCTATATTACAGGCAAGATAAACTTTAAGAAAAACTTTTCATTCAAATGAGTTCACATCTCAACTGCTTCTCTGTACGTCATTTGTGGATGACATTTATCATACAATTGTTTAAAAGGCTATTTATAAATCTGGGGATAATACGTTATTGACTGTTTCCTTGTATAGTTGATATCCAAAAATAAATCCTGTAACAGATGTATGATGTGAATAAGTAAAGAAAAAGTTATATTGATTTCTTCAGACCCTCTTATCGTTTCTCTTTTTCCCTTTTTTTCCAAACTGCTCAGTCCTGGAATGAGGTATTCACACTTAATATTTTTGCATTTTGTAAAGGAATCTTTAGCCCTTATGAGAAAACCTCATCCTGGTTTCAAGAAATAGTTACACTGAACTTCAGATGTTGACGTCCGTATAAGTTGTCGCTTTAGTTGATTTTCATTCAAGTCAATGTTTTTCTTATATCCCAGCCCCAAATAATATAATAATATTCTAAGAGAGAAAAATATAATTCAATTTTTCAGATAATTTTTAAAGACAGGATGTAATAACATGTGTGTCCCTCTATTTGTCAAATATCCTTCCTTGAGTATGTAGGTCCCCCTATATTTGTTTGTATAGTCTTTTTATGTACTATTCAATACTTCCATATTTATTCTCAAGTTTAGATTTGGTTGTTAGAGCCTTTCTTTCTTTCTTATTTATTTTCCTTTATACTGCATTGCAGTGTTTGGTCCAGCTTCCGTGCTGGAATTTCTTTGGATCAAGAACTGTTGACAAGCATGTGTCATTTACACTTTAGGTTTGAAATTTGCCAGGGCAGTGGCCACATTATGTGGCCCCTATTGATGTATATCCAGAACCACTCATGTTTTTCGTCCCATCCGAGAATGCTAGTGTTTCGATTTGATCACCCAAGAACCCAGGTGTGGTAATATTACTATAGCTGGAATTACCGTTTACTGACCATCTGAAGAATACTTTTTGGTCTCAGTCGGGTCTTGAACCCATGGTGTTTCGATCCATAAATGAAACATATACTGTACCTCTGAGCAACTGCAATGCCCGGTTGTTAAAGCATGATTGACTTTTAGAATTAGTCCCAGAAACTGATGTAATCCCCCTTATTACTCTTTTAACCATTCTTTTAAAATAATCTTGGTTTCTGAATAGAGAAGTACAACATTTTTTGTTGTCTTGTACCAATCTTTTCGGCTTCTGTAAGGACTGATGTCAGGGGTCTAAATTTTCCGCGGATCCGCGGAAATCTGTGGTTTTGATGGTTCCGTGGTTCCGTGTCCGCGGAACTCAGTGGAAAAAAAATAATAAAAAAAATAATATAATCAAATTTTTTTTGGGCCGAAATTTATCTTCATTCTTATTGATCATAGGTGGGAATTCCCCGCTATAAGTCAAGCATGTAATCTTCATGCATATATAGATGATGTGATGCTTAATTTCATATGGTAATATATAGCCTGGAGTACTCCAGAATGCTCTAATTTGTATCAATTTTTAAAAAATTTCCGGGGGAGCATGCCCCCGGACCGCCCTAGATTTCGCGCCCGCATTCTTCCCCGAAAACAATTCCCTCTTGAAAATTTTCAGTGGTTGGGAAAGTTTCTAATTTAGATCCCTGTGATGTAATAAAATGATCTCTCCCATGTGACTCCTATGTTTCACTCTGAACTTTGTATCAGTGGAATCTAATTTTATTGGGAGGACAATACACATTCAAATATAGAACAAAAGTATCATTGTTACATGTCTTATCTCTCTTTGTATGCATGTTTTATGTGGGACTTTTGTGACATGTGTTGGGCTATCCCAGGCGACATCTCACAATATGTAATCTATGATAATATATGAATATATATTGAATGTTGTCTTCTTTTTTCTCCCTCATTAAACTAATATTTCAGTTTTAGTTTTTTTTAACACAATTTTCGATTGGAGAAATGCTGAAAGCAAAGGCAATTATCTCAGCCAAGAGTTTGCGTTTATCATAGACTTTTCACAATAGAACCAAACTGTCATAGGCTATTTACAACAAAACCAAACTTATCTCTCCTGTTTGTTGCGTAGCACTAGACTATTGAAGAAAAATTAAAGATTATTAGTTGACTACGCTTAATCCTAACTTAAAACCCCCTTATAAAACAGAATACATTTTCTATAAAAGTGAATCATTGTCATTGACGACCACAGAAAAATGCATTAGAGAATGCCATGTCACCTCTGGCAATACAAACCTTTTGTTGGGACCACCCACCTTTTCAATAGCACAGACTTGCCAACCGGTATGATTTCGCGTATTTTAGTACGCAATTTGGCCGCAAATACGTGACTATGCGAGCATGTGTTAAAATACGCAAAAAAAGAATATAATTTTCTTTTTTTTTCTTTTCTTTTTTCTTCTTCTTAAATTATTATTGGGGGTTTAGATGTCACAGCACCACAAGTAGAATGAGATGATTTTCTTTCATTTTTTGGAAAAGGATAAGATAAGAAAACTTAAAAATCTATGGTGTTTGTGTTGATGCAGGTATGATAACACGTCTCTGAAATCCTAGTCCAATAAATATTTCCTACACAATGGAGCATTGTTATTATTACGACTTTTTCTAAGCATCGGATGAAAATATGATTTTTTGTATGAAAATATGGTAAAACTGACAAAATTTTGGGCGAAAATATGAAAAAAGAAATTAAGTGGTTGGCAAGTCTGATAGCAATTTGCATTTGGTGACAACCAACACTACCTATACTTTGTACCAGCCCCTCCACCACACACTCCCATCTATCTGTTATGTACAAGACCATGCGTGGAGTAATTGGCAAAGTAGTTTGTCACCTCAGATAATCAATATTTGTAATGATCCCTTGTTAGGGACCGCCAGCCTACTTGATTGTTCCGATCAGATTATACAATGGGAATGATTAATGTTGTCTAAAATCATTGAAGGCAGTGCAATTAAATTCCTTTTCTATGTTGGGTAATGTTGATTCAGTTTGTCATAACTTTCCTCACTCATGACATTGGCAATTAAGCGGGGTCAAATGCATAACGAAAATGCCACCAGTTCGAAGTTCAAAGAGGGCATTGACCAAGATCGGCAGCTACTGTATTTTTATCTCACGCACACCACTATGGAAGTTAAGAACCTTTGTGCAGAAGAAACTTGTCTTGAATAGTGTATTTATTTGCTGTGGATTGTAATTCTAAATCCTTTGTTCAATATCGTTACAGTAAAATTTCTTTTTTTCTCTCTTGATCCGTCTCAAGTTATCTTATTTTATGTTTACTGGGAATTGGGTAAAGAGAAACCATTTTCAAAAGCTAGTAGTCCTAGTACATGTCAGTCCCTTTGGTTAGCAGACAGCAATCCTTCTGCAAAGATGAGAGAGAAAATGAAAGAAATGATAAAAGAAGAGTTATTTTGATTTTAATTATTGTAGCCTGGCAAAGGAAACCTCGGCAATACGCCTACAGTTAACTTCCTTTTTTCCTTGTTGACTTGTAATTTTTGTCTTTCTTTGATTTCTTCTTGTTTTTATTTATACCCCACAAGATAAATTTGTGAAGGATGCTATGACTTTATCATCAATTTCATATGTAAGATACTTGTATTTTCTTTTATGGCTTTTATGGTTACATACAAGATCAAATGACGATTGAATTGATGAGCAAGCTCAGTCTGTTTATCTGTAATCAGAAAAAATAAATGACCCACCTTATAGTTATTGATTTCAGACTATACCCGTATCCAAATATCATATAATTCTTTTTTTTTTCCCTCATGACTTGTTTCCAATTTTTTCTGTATGTAAAATCAGAGTTGGTCCGTGTGATGCATGCATGTAAGAGCCAGTCTGTTACTAAATAAAAACTTGCATATTAGTATTAATGAATTGAATTTGGCAAGAAAAAGAGTTATTGCTTTCATTTTCAGAATGGTACACAAGTTCAGAAAATTAGGATTTTGTACTGCATATTCAACAATGAATTGTAGCAAAATTTTGAACTTTTCCTGTTTGAAATTTGGAATAGCCCTATCAGCATGTGCATCTGCTCTGACAATTTTTAAAAATTATTTAGGAGATTTGTCTTGTTTCTTATTTGGGTGGGGAGGGAGGGGGAGAACTGTTTGAGAGAGAGAGAGAGAGAGAGAGAGATATGTACTTACTGTTGGTGTCGTTCTCTAAACGTATAACTCCAGGTGAGTAGATGTTACAGGATACATTTTTTATATATAAATCAACAGCAATGATTGTTACAATGAATACTAATTATACATTAATTTATACATTTCTATTGGTCAATTCCCCCCTCCCTGCTGAATGATGTGCAAACGATTTTTTTTTTTTTAGTTATACAGTGGAACTTGGATACAACGAGCTCGGATCCAACGAGACCTCGCATCCAACGAGGTATATTTTAATCCCTGTTTTATAACATTATGCTCCCCTCCCCCTCGCATTCAACGAGACCTCGGATCCAACGAGGATAACCAGTCAGTCCCGACGACCTCGTTGTATCCGAGTTTCACTGTATATATTATATATGTTAAGAGAACAAAACTGATAATATACATATCTCTGAATATTCAACCTCGTCTCTTTTTCATTCGTAATTATAATAATAAGTACTTTTATATAGCACCAGTTTCCACCTCAGAACACTCAACAATTCTTTACAGAGACACAGTATATTCATTCATACACATAACTCACACACTTGTTTCTTGTTCACTCATCATTACTTTTGGACCCATATCTACCTCTTACAAAAAGAAAAGAAACCCATTAAGAATTTATCTTATACATCCTAAATGTCAAGCTTCATGTTTGTTGTCGGATGGAGAAAAAAAAAGAAGTAGTGGTCTCTCTTTCCGTGCATCCATGGTCCGAAATGTGAATCAATAGAATGGTGTTACACCTACGTCATCTAGAAGGACATTTATTATCGTTCATACTATTATACGGTAGTGGCAAGTTGATAAAGTGTTTGTTTGATCAAGTAGATGAATGAATCTCTGGCGAGTCGTACCTATTCTGGTTGTTGCAATAGTTTTATTGTAGTGCTGGTTGTCTTGACACCGTCAGATTTTAGACTGGTACTGGTAGCAACTGACACATCTATTATTTTGTGCCTGTTGGCTTGATTTTATGCATGATTCTAAAGCGAAATCTGGAAAACAAATTGATTGAAAAGCTTCACGCGAGTTTTGTTTACATTATTGTTTCCAGTGTCATTGCCAGTGACATCAATCGTATTTCAGTTTTAATACAATATCTCCTTTGTTTTACTCTTCATAAGCATGATGTTCCTTTGTTTATATCCTTGTTATTGTGTTTTTATCTGTCTTGCTTGCTCTTGTTGACATCCCTATCAGTTGTCACACAATTGACTCTCATAATTTTGACATTCAAACAATATTCATACATCAAAATTAAAAATGAAGGCAATCACAACATAGTTTATTCCAATTTCAGACAATATTTATTGAGTTTATTCAGATATATTGGTACAAATTAATTTTGTATGAATCTTTTAAATTACCATATCTCATCATAAAATTCTAGGAGAGTATATTGCTTCTTGTGACCCCGCGATCATTATGGTTTATTTTTATTACCAGAGTAAATGTATTGATCATCAATAGTGATATATACAACAATTGGACAGTTTTTAACAAGTTTGAATCGGTCCTACATCTCTACTAAGCGTGACAATGCATGATATTCAAAATTTTCACTACTAACTTATTCCCCCCACATTCCACCTCTACATTCAAAGAGTAAACTGCAGCAAGCTTCACAACTTTTATACTTCCCCACGTTATATCCAATGTCGGATACCAGAGATCAGTGCCTGCCTGCAATTGCATATCATATCGCATGTGTTCGTTTCAATGATATGCAAAATAATATGATATAATATAATTAATAAGGATATAGTTTTTATCTGCTAGTCTTCTCTGTCTCACTCTTCCTCTCTCTCATTTCCCATGTCCCTGGTGATAATTTCAGACCTGAGGGTGGGTTTCAGACTGTGTCTACCCATGCATATAGCAGCGGGAGGGCTTCTGCTCTTTCACCGTGAGTACTCTTGCCAATGGACTTTGGAGCTTTGGACTTTTCAAGGAAACTTGAATCTAACAGGGTCATGAATAAATGAAAGTTATTACAGCTGTTAAAAGTTACTGGGGCGATTTTTCAGAGTAAATGAATGTAGTGTTTTCGTGATTAATTTGTTAATTCAGATTAAGATTGGTCACTAATACACACCCATTTTAATTCGAAATACCGTACTTTGAAAAGGGCTTAAATTGAATTTTTTTCATCAAGTTCAGTTTTCAGTTGTAGATGACCAATCAGAAAATATTTTATGTTATACTGTAAATCAATTTGTCTTAACTGACTGGAAAGTATTTTTATATTTGGCTCAACATAATATAAAAAGTTTCCTTCTTTAGCTTATATAGAATTATCCAACACACCCTTGTTTGAAAAGTAACAGTTTTACTAGATTGTCTTGGTAATTAAGTCAGTCAAAAAGCCAGTTCTTTTGGCAGACATGCCGAACTATTGTATCAGATAGATTGTTATGAATGTGTTCACAAGCACTATCTGAAGTAACAACAATAGATTGTGTTTTGATTTTAATTATATATTTTTTGTAATAAGTTTTTTCTATGAAATCACTGTTTGTCATGTTCCCGAAGAAAATAAATGCATGTCTACTATCTGATCAATCCCTTAACACAAATGCATCTTTACTTAATTTTTGAAAACTGTACAGTATGCATTAATAAAAAAAGATTTTGAAAAAGTTTTATACATAACATTTTTCATGGAATTTCTTTTGAAAATTATTTTCCAGGGAAGTCAAATTGATTTACACATTGCATAACATAATTGTATTGTATGAGACTGAGGAAAGACAAAGCTTCTTTATTTTCATTAAATGTGATGAATTTATTCTGCAAACCAAACTTATGCCCTACTAACTTGGTGTCTACTAACCTCCTGTGGTATGGTGCACAGAATTTTAATAATACTCACAGATTAGGGTGCTACTAGTTAATTGCGCGCAGCTCAGGATGCGTAATCTTTAGTGTTAACATTTTCAACATTAAACAAGGTCTCCAATTTTCAACTCTCTTCTATTAAGTCTTAAATGGGAGTTCTCAACTCACAGGGACTGGCCACCTTTGTCTGGTAACGAATACTGATCAAAGAAAAAAAAGAATCAGAAAACTGAAGGGGTTGCTATAAACTATATCATCATAAATTAGAATTTTGAAAATATTTTGACCATTTCTCGATTATATTTTTGGGCATTATCACTTGCTTGGTCTTCAGGTGTACCAATTGGCATGAGTTATCTTGTTGCTGGTCCCTAGTGAGTTGAGAAAATAAGCTGTAAAGTTTTATATGGGCACCTTGTATTTCTGCCCTGGCTATAGATACCTGATCTTCAATATTATTGTTTTAGTGTCTCTGAAGTAACAGCTTTATGGAAAAGGTTTTGTATGTAATTACAAGGAATTAATGTCAAATGTTTTGATCTCTCTCAACATAGTTTTTATCGGCTTCACTATAGTTTGATTTAGTATTTTAAATACGCCTTTAAAGCCTATTTCTTGCATAATTTTTGAAGAAAAAAAAAGAAGGGAAATACATGTAGATGATTATGTTGTTCTTTATATATCATATTTTTTCTAATTTGTTTTTTTCAATGTGTTGAAATTATTGCAGTGACACCCCGCTTTGCTTTGACCTTGCTAAATCTAAATGCATGTTCTTTTTATTATTTAATATCATAGCACAACCCTTCCCTCAAAATGTCCTCACCAAGGAAGAAAATTTATTCGAAATATCTCTGATAATGTTACAATTAATATTAAATGAAATTGGCAATTTATATATATGCCTATTCACAATCTTCATCATGCTCTAAGTCTAAGCGCTTTACAATGTCAAATAGTTTTACATATGTAGTCTTTTATTTCGTTAATTCTGAATAAGATAAAATCCCTTTGCATTACCGGTTCTCACTTTCTGTCTTTTTCTTCTTCTTTTTATATATTTTTCTTTTTAATTTCTTGAATCTTTTGTAAGACCCAATATTTTGTAAAGACAAACAAAATGTGTTTAAACTGATCTAATGGTCTGTATTTTTCTCTTCTACCAAAATAAAGCTTTCTTAAAAAAAAAAAAGTGTATTACAGTGGAAGTCGGATTCAACAAGGTTGTCGGGACTGACGTCCTGATCTCGTATGCCACCTTTCGTTATACGCGGCGTCGGGTATAACGAAAGGTCGCATACAGGGATTTCAACTGGCCTCGTTGTAGCCGACTTCTCGTTGAATGCGACCTCATTGAATCCGGCGCCCACTGTAAAGCAGTACTTCTTGTTCAATTTTTGTTTTACTGGTTCCCCCCTTCTGTCTCTTCTTCTCTGCAAATTGATTTATGTAAAATTTTACTTCTTAATTGGACACCAATGTTGTGCTTTTATAGTTCTCCACATGTTTTGAAACGGCTAACACTTCAACTAACTTTTATTTGTATGACATTTGGTGGTGGCTAAGTTAGTGGAGGTCAAACATTTGTTTCTTATTCTTTTGATTTAAATATCTCACCCTTTCCCAGCGCCATATTACCTGAAATGTGTCAATGTGCCCACAATTTGGTGATGTGTAATGTTTGAAGATAAAAATATTTTAGAGCTGGGTGGGGTTAACCAAACATTGGGATTTGTTTGGATTTTCCATATCTCAAATAAAAGGCTGTCATTATTCGCCACCCGGGTACACATACAAAAAATATTATTCGCCACCCCCTAAAACCCTAACCCCCTAACCCTAAGACCCTAACCCTAAGACCCACCCTAACGAGAGTTATTCCCCTAAAGCCCTAAAGCGAGAAACAGTTCACGAGTTATTCCCTTTACCTTACAGGTGGCGAATACTCACTGTCCAAATAAAAGATGATGTTTTTGTCCCATAGATGTGTGTGTGTGTGTGTGTGTGAGGAGAGAGAGGGAAAGAGAGTACCTTGAAGCATGTGTACAAATTACATGATAAAATGAAAACATTTGTGCATTGTTCGCACACAAAAGTCAAATATTTGTTAATGCTCATTCCTCCCGTCTTTGCAGAAAGTGGAAAGATCCTCTCTTTTATTGATGATGTCCTATTTTAAATGTTCAAGTTGTTGTCTTTGTGGTTTTATTGAAGTACCCAATATAATAACATTAGATCAATAGTATAGGGGTATGGTTCAAATATCTCTATTTCTGTTTCTCCCGCCAAACGATAGACGTTGACTTAAAGACTTTTTTCTCAACCCCTCTTCAGTATACTAGATCACTGCATGTCCATATCTAACAGGGTCTATGGTGATTTAAGGGGGAAGAAAATATCGTTCCTATTTTACTTGTATTCATTTCACCATGATTATATTATAGTGTTAGCGTCTCCAAGATTCAAGATTAGCCTTCCTTTCAGTCTGTTCAGTGAGAATTGCTTATTTTATTTTTTAAATGACACAGACTTGGCAATGAGTTACTACCTTTTAGAATCTATTTGAACCTTCCTTATCAAAACAAGTTTCTTGATGTATTGTTTTGATTATATACTGCTTACTATTTGTTGTTGGTGTGTTCAAAATTTGGTATCACTATCACATTATTTGGGATAGTGTTTTTTTCTTCTCCCCAAAGTACCAACACTCCCCCCAGATAAACTGGATTTTATTTTTTTAGAACTCATTTTTTTTTTTTGAGTGTATGGAAGGTTATGTGTATGTGTGTGAAAGCCTTTTCCTTTTTTTCTCTCTTCACATTATTCCTTTTGGTTTTTTTTCTCTCGACCTTGCTCCTTATATTCACGTTGTCACAGCATATTTTTTGTTGTTGTTTTTTTATACACTTTTTGAAGCACATCGCTTCCTGCTTTGCTTTATTTTTACCTCGCTGGGTGTCACTGCCAATTGCCATTTTTTATTTTTAATTTTCAGCCACGTTTTTCGCAGGTCATTGTCTGGTGAGACCCGTGATCCTGAAGGTATTAAACCCCGGTCTCTTCGTTTTACTTGGAGCATGAAGACAACCAGTGCTATGGACCCCAATGACATGATGAAAGAAATTCGTAAGGTAAGCTTTGCGCTGCTGGATGAGTGTCAAAACCAGCACCGTTTGTTTATTGACTTGGCAACCACAGTGTTGTGCACTTTCACACCCATTGATAATTGCCAAGTCTTGTCATACAGGAGTTTACTATTCAACCATGCATACATTTAAGGAAGAGGCTAGGGAGACCAAGATTGTGGTCTCTCTAGCCATACTGACTCCGTATGGCTACGTAGACCAGGATTTTGGTCTAGGGAGACCAGGATTTTTGTCTAGGGTTCCGTAGACCTGGATTTTGTATCATGTAACTAAAAGTAAAAATAATGGCATAC
>JAULCB010236889.1:0-13022 GCA_032358575.1 Dendronotus rufus
GAGAGAGAGAGAGAGAGAGAGAGAGAGGGAGAGAGAGAGAGAGAGAGAGAGAGGGAGAGAGAGAGAGAGAGAGAGAGTAATATGTGTGTTTGTTGCATGCAAAGAATGTTGTCCTTGGTTGCATGTAAACACACCTAATATGAGTAATGTACACCAAACAAATAATTGCCGATTAATATAATGGAATATAGAAAGAAATAATGATCAGTGCCGAAAGATGTTCACTATGTGTGGATAAGAGTGCTCGCTTCCGTAACCGACAAGGCGGCGTTATCGAGGCACGTGTGGGTTAGATGCCCACCGAGGAAAAATGAAAAACAAATTCTTTCATATTTCTTCGTCTGTTGGTACTGTTCATTATTTCCATCTTTTTCCCGTGTATCTTCCGGTGTCTAGATACTCCGCTACTTTATTAAAGTAATAGAATGTAGCTTAAAATTACTGACAACTAAGGAAAAAAACAGGCATCCGAATTAATATAATTTTAGATTATCTTTACTATGTAAGAAAAGCGAGAAGCGAAAGTGAAAGTAAAAGTAAAAAAGAATAAAGCGAATGAGAAATTCCGAAAGTACCCACAATTCCTTTATGGCATGAGTTGAATTTTCTGATGAGGAATTAGGGTTACCCCTCTAGGACATATTGAGGTGTGGTTTGTGAATGTTTCTGTGAGCTAAGATAAACATAACCATAGAGGCCCTTATTTTTCATGTAAGGCAATTTAGTTATGAAATTGTTGTGCGTTATGTTTAAATAAAGAATGTACATTATATTTCTATTGTTTAAAACTGATGTGCTCCTGAGAAATGTTATTTATCTGTCGCGGAGGATAAGATTCAGCCATTTTTGTTCATGGTGAAAGTATTTCCGCCTTCGTCCATGACAAGAAAACTCGCTAGAATCGCCGTTACAACCTATATTTCATCGACTTTGTGCTGTTTTATGTAAAGTTGAAGTTAAATAGATTCATATAATTTGATTCCATCGCTTATAAATGAGTCATAATATGATTAGCCGGCTGCTATTTCACGCCATTTTGATGACATCATTGGTAATAGCTAATGTGAAGGCGTTGCCCATTTTATACATTGAATTGCAATCTATGCTCAAATCACGTTCTTCCATGTTTTGGGAAATGTGTTTATGTGTAAACAAAGCATCAATCAAGTTATTTGTATCTATGATTGCTGTAAAAGTAGAATTGCATTGTCCACTTGTGAATTTGATATCTCTGCAGGGCTACAGACAAAAGTGAGAGTAATAATAGCCTTTATTCAGGAATGACATCTCATTTTGTAGAACTGGCACCAACCTTATGAATGACCAAAGTATCACTCAAACCCATTCTAATCTTTAGAGTGATTATGCAATCAAGTGATTTCCCTTGCTTTCATTTACCCTACATTTACTCTGCTTTTCTGCTGGTCCAGAAACTAGATTGATTTTGATTTTTGTGAATGGTATCTTGTACCCTTGCCGCCTTCTCATTCTCCCAACTTTATAGGCCTACAGAACAAATATATTATATTTTACTTAAGGACGGCTAGCCCAGGAGTCTACACGTACTTAAGTACGGTTAGATCTCCAGGCTAGCCGTACTTAGTCCCTATTGACCAAAACTTACCGGTCTCATTAGTAATTATTCAGGTTTAAAATACATGCATGTCAGTAAGGCACCTTTTGGTTTCGTCTCAAATACATACTTTAGGTATTACAAACTAAAATCTTATTTACAAATCAGTATTTTTTGCTTTTTGTCAGTCTAGCCATCATTAAGTACGGCTAGCCTCTTCCTTATATTCATTATAATTGAAATGTCTATGCTTTGTTTTTCTCCACCAGAATTCCTAAGTGCCAATCATGGCAGCGATACGAAAGAAGTTGGTCATAGTTGGTGATGGTGCTTGTGGTAAAACCTGTCTTCTCATTGTATTCAGTAAAGATCAGTTCCCTGAAGTATATGTGCCAACAGTCTTTGAAAACTATGTAGCAGATATTGAAGTTGATGGCAAATCGGTAAGTTTTCTGTTAATCATGGAAACCTTAAATTGCTGTTATTTGTTATTTTTGTTCATATTCCATCACTTTTGAATGTATAGATATGAAATGATGGCAGGGATTGGACAAAAGAATACATATTCCTACCTTTTAGTCTTTGATTTTCATCTAATTGATCATCTGGTCATGAAATTTTAATGCTAAGAAAGAAAACCAGTAGTTTGGTTGAAAAAGCAAAAAAAAAGAAAAGAAGAAAAAACCTGTATCAACATACAGCAGTGAAATTTTGCAATCTCTGTTGTCATTTCTCAGAAGCTTTCAGTATTGATTTTTAAATTGCAGTTGAAATCTGTGTAGAACATCTACCTGTGTAGTTCCTTACATTCTGGCTGTGTGTTTATATATCACCTATTTGTTCCATTAATTTGACGAAAAAAATATATTTTGTTTTGGTGATACTTTTGTTATTAGAGATGTTCTTATTATTTTGTTTCAATTCTTTGATCAAAGAATTAACTGTGATCCGTTTAATTTTGTAATTTCCGCTTAAGGTAGAAATACATCTGCTTTGTTTGGAATTATTCGCTCTCTTCTCGCGATTTTTGAAACATTTTTACTGGATTGAAACAAAGAAGCTAAAAGGATTTTCCTCAATTCATATTAAATGGTGAGTGAATTTGTTTTTCAAGCATGACTTACATCATTTTTGCTTGAGCTAATAAATATATAAAGTTTTGTAAGATGTTATGTATGGTCTGTGTGTGTTTTTTTCCTTCAGCTTTGTCTTCAAACAATTGATACTGTTTCAACTAAATATAATCTTCACTTACCCCAATTTGTTCCAAGAAGTTAATCATATCTAACCAGATTTAAGTAATTATAAAATGATGAATTGTAAATTAGCACAGTGAAGTACTTTTATTCATTCACCTTATACTTAACTTTGCATGCTTTTGCATCTCATTTTTATTTGATTTTTGTGTATGTTAATGATAAATGCATTATTGCATTGTTCAGTTTGATTATCAAGGATTAATGTGAAATGTGTTTCCTCTGTACTTGTACTTTGTAGATGCGTTTTTGTTTTCCTCATTGTACATGATCCATGATGTTGTAAGCCTGAAATTGGTAGCAATAGACTATGAATGCAAATTTGTTCTTCATTCAAAAATTGTGAAATCTTTATGCCATTGACTTTCAATATTTCTAAGATTTCATTGGCAAAATTACGCTAGCATAGTGCTAGGTTATTTTTCATTGCTGAGGGACAATGAATAGAGGAGGAGAGATTCATTAATTTGTTGTCAAGTACAATTGCTTACCATCCAGGAGATCCCAAATCCAGCAATTCATGATTTAAAAACACATGGTACACTTTTGGGTGGGCTTTTTGAAATAACGATCCGGAAAATGTTTGATAAATATAACTACAAATTTTGTGATGTCGATTTGTTAATGGTAGTCTTTTTTTGTGTGGAACAAGTACAATTTTATCAATTTGATTGGAGCTCTGAAAAAAACCCTATTTGAAACACAGACAGTTGCGATGTTCGCAAGAAATGAAAATAGTGATAGTGGTAAAAAATGAAGCAAACTAAATTTGTCAGTGATAGTGGTCAGAAATGAGGCAAATCATTCTAACAACATGGCAACCGGAACTTTTCAAAGCAATCATTATAATTGTTCACATACAAAAAAGATTCATTCAGTGTTGGAATACTTGGGTCTTCTTTACTGATATTTTGCTGTGATACTAATGGATACTGTGTTTGTATGTCTAAGTCATAATATTTAACCCATTATTCAATATTGAAAATAACAACAAATTCCTATTTCCTCTCCCTTTATTTTTATCATTTTATTTTGTTTTATATGTAGCCCAACAAACCAAGAATTGTTTTAACAATAACAATAGGCCTACTGATAAAAGATATGATACAATTTGGTTTCTTTTTCTAAAAACTGTAATGTCTCACATTTCTGACTACTTCCATAAAATGCTGTGAAATATTTCAAATTCAATGTTTTATGGTCAGAATTTATATTAAACGAGCCTTCAAAATGTCAGATGATAAAGGTTTCCTGCAATTAGATTGAGGTTTTTAAGCCAGTGTTGATAACAATTGAACCAATATATTGAATTGTGTACAAGTGTTCCATTTATAACTTTTTCCAAACAAGGACTTTCTTTGCTCATAAACTTTCTTTCAATGACAATAATTGTGTAACTTCAGTGTCACAGTAGCTAGGGGCAATAATGATATTTTGAATCAAATTTGTTGAGGATTTGTAGGGCTAGTTCTGTGTCCGCTCGATAGATTATTCATCATTGCACCAATATTATTGCACACAAAGCAAAAGAGAAATGAACAATCAAACCTACTAAGAATACAAAAGTTGTGCTAATAGTTAATGTCAGAAATGTGGGAAAAACTGAAAAGCTGTAAGTTAACAACCCCCACTACTACTACACTGTCCTTTTGTGATGGTAATTTCATTATTAATACATTGAAGAATTCTATTATGATCTGATAAAGATAGATTGTTTATTGGATTTAGGGACCACAGAAATTCTGGGATTTTATTAGGTAAAAGGGTATCAGGGGGAAAATGGTGCTGACAAAGACGTCTGATTTCCTTTCATTTCAATTATCCCTGGCTAGAATTGAACAGCACTGGAGAGCTTGTCTACACTTCAGTATTTATATCCACAGTTAGTTGAGAAACAGGGCTCCTTTTTTACGGATCAGCTTATTCAGAGTTGAGGGCCAGATCCATAAAGAACTGGCAGAACACTTGATTTCTGCAGTCATAACCCAAATTGTTAAAAGAAGACTTTCAAGGGGCCATCAGAAAGCAATGACAAAAGTAGCCGTCTAGTATTGTTAAACTGGACTTGTCCCTTGTTACAAAGAAAAACCTCGTACACCACCATGTTTTTGAATTGGTGGCGTGAATTTGACATAGATTAGAGAGCGGACACAGACTAGTCGTACAGGTTTATTGGCTTTTTGTTGATTAAAAACTGAATAAGAAGAGAAGTATTCGATAAATGATAAAATTGTTGCCTTAAAAAAAGTCCTATCTCATTTTATTTTCGCAGGTTGAGCTAGCCTTGTGGGATACTGCTGGCCAAGAAGATTATGACCGGCTCAGACCTCTGTCCTATCCCGACACAGATGTGATTCTCATGTGCTTCTCCATTGACAGTCCTGACAGTTTGGAGAACATTCCAGAAAAATGGACACCCGAGGTTCACCATTTCTGCCCAAATGTCCCCATTATTCTTGTGGGAAACAAGAAGGATCTTCGCCATGATCAAGTTACCATCAGGGAACTCCATAAAATGAAGCAAGAACCGGTCAAGTTTGAAGATGGACGAGGAATGTCGGAGAAGATTGGGGCCTTTGCTTATCTGGAATGTTCAGCTAAAAGCAAGGAAGGAGTCCGAGATGTATTTGAAACTGCGACACGTGCTGCCCTGTCAACCAAGAAAAAGACCCGCAAATTTAAATGTGCCGTTCTATGAGATGATATTTTTATTACGATTTATAGAATTTGTTTCAATTCTTTCTGAAATATGGGTCCTTAGTCCTGTTTTGGTCTTCTTTTTTTCCCATAATACTTAAAGATGGTAGTTGTCTAGCAGGTTGGATCAATTTGTTATTTTCTTGCGCTTGCCTATTTTATTATGTTAAAAAGAAACGAGGAAGTTTATAACCAAGAAGAAAATATGAGTAACGTGGAAGTTAATAACCATGATCCTTAGTTTTCAACCTCTTGAATGTATAAGGGCTTCTATCAAGGGTGCAAAGGTAGTAGATATTTTTTTATCTTGTGTGTGAAAATTCTTGTAACAACCAACACTTCAAATGCGTATGAATTGATTCTCCCCCCCCCCCCACAACCAAAGTCGAATCTTGATGTGACCTTATTTCATCTTCTCTGTAAAAAAGTTATTGTGTTAGGAAAGTTTGGTGTGGCTATGATTTGGACAGTTATCGAGCAATTTGATTACACCACTGATTCACTATCAGGGTATGTGTCTGGTTGTTCGGTAATTTCATAAGTAGACTGAGCAAGACTCACGACTGACATTTGATGACAACAATTGAAAGGACTGAAATGGGATTAATCTTAGGACACTTCTTGACTTGTTGCAACTTTTGATCACATGTAGAGGAAGGGTGAAGTTAAGCTGTTAGCTTGGTGATTTTCAAAGGTTTCGAACTGTATGGTAAAGTAGCTGCCGTATAAACACACTGTAGTTCAGAGGAAGCAAAAGCATACGTTTACATAGCATTGTTTTGGCAGTTGGCTATATTAGTATGATGCTCATCAATTGCTTTCTATTCAGTTTTACGGTTGTGGCCCGCCGTTATGATCAAAAGGTTTTTCGTGGATAAATTCAGTCATTGCACTCAACTTTACTTTTCACTGCCTATGCTTGTCGTTGTAACCTGTGGGTTGTAAGTGTTGTGGAGACACAATGAGTGTTTGTGCTCCTATCAGTTCGATAGATATATGAGGCGTTGTTCATCATCCTTTTTCACACCATGCATCCCACTTAATGTCGTGTTAAAACTGTGACTATGTGTTTATACCCAGTGGCCAGTCTGAGAACAAAGACCATTTAGGCGAGGTGCTGAAAACAGACCATTATGTAGCTTCACTGTACTGAGAGTATATACTTTACATCAGCTAATTCCAACTCTTCCCCTTCTCTGATAGTTCCGGCGCTGAGATGACCCTTTGAGGTCGAAGTGCCGTAAAACCCTAAACAAACAAACAAAACAAATCTCTGATAGTTAGGTAGCACTATCCATCATTGTGCCGGAAGTGTCAAGGAAGAGAACACATTTTGTTTTTAAAAAATCAGAAATTTTGGTGATCAAGTGGTGGATCTGAAATTGAAAGCGTTAAGCGCCTATTTTGAGATGAAAGGGATTTTTGTAAAAAAACTCCTGCACACTGAGAGAGCCTAAGTGGTGCGTTCGGCAGCTACTGTATTATCGATCTGGTAGCAGTAAACTAGAAGCAAATTATAAAATGGAAACTGCACTCACTATTATTCTTCACCTCGCTGATTATTGGACAGAATCCTAGTTCGATTTATTTATTTATTACCCCCACAAGTATGATAGAAACCAGGTTAAGTAGTGTGCCTGTATATGAATGTTTATGTTCACCTCTGATCAGCTTTGTATGAAGAAAGGAATGTAGTGATGTAATGGTCGTTATTGCAAATTGCATTTTAAATATATATATATATATACATGTTGTTATGCTTGCTTTATATCCTTGGGATGGATGGTTTTGATACAAAACTGAATTATTTTCAACAAGAAATGCTTTATAACATTGTTCTAAGCAAAGCTTTTGCGATCTTTGTGATTCCAGTTTGTGTGAGGTTAATACAATACATTTCTGTTCAGTTCAAAATGATAGGATTTGAAACCTGTTTGCATCTGAATATTTTTATACTGGTTACCTGGTGAACACAGCTTTAACAAATTATCCTCTTTTTTGTTGTTGGCAAACTAAGCTTAATTCCTTAATGTTTTACTTACTTCTGATTACTTTATCTGATTGGAAGAAAAAGCGATTGTTTGGGGGAAAAAAGATCGTTTAATGTTAGACATAGATTTAAGATTGTAGCAGGTATGAAATTTAAAATCATGTCTTTAAGTTTTGTGAGGATTGTCAGAGGCTGTCTTTCAGATGAATAACAATTCTGAAGCTACCATTGAATATGAAGAACAATAACCGAGAAAGAAGGTGTTTTTATGTCTGTTGCAATGAAAGGCGCTTTGAGATGCGGAAAGGTAGAATCTTGTCATCAGAAATTGTGACCTGTATAAATCAGGGCTTCTATCTTTGCATTGTTAAGATTAAGAGGGAATATATCTTTTCTTTCCTTTCATTTGAATGAGAGAAAAATCAAGGATGGATGATTTGTATTTTGTTTGGCAAAGTGACGAATCTCTATTTTAAAATGTCATAGAAACTGTATGTAAGAATTTGATAAGGATGGTTGTATAGTGGCCATGGTTTGGTTCTCCTTCCATTTCTTATCTTTCAATTCAGACTGTTGTCTTACTTCTTCTTTCTCAGCGCTGTATGGATGGATGATCACGGTTATGTCAATATTCTTTTTTCACATTTGGAAAAAAGGGCAAGCTGTGTCATAGAATTATGAAAGAATTAATGCTTTGTCCCTCTTGAAATGTATTGCTTTGCTGGTCCAATTATATTTATTTCAAATTGGGGAAATGGAAATGATTGTTTTGTGAGATTAACTTTTGCAACATTCCTTACTTTATGGTTCAGATTTTTAAGAATGTGATCATTTTATGGTATGTGGAAATTCCTCTCAAGAACATAATGCCAGTGGTGAGTTTTGTTTACCCACAATGTTGATTCCTTTTTTTATGATTGTGTGGATTCTACTTGACTTACATGTGATTTACAAAATAAGACAAAAATATATATGTATCGTTTTCAGCCTCCAAGCATAATGCACTCTAGAACAGATATAGCAGAACCACTTTATAACTGAATTTTTCTTACTGATAAAACAAAAACTAATTCTTATAACAAAATCATTCATAGTCCTTTTATCTAATTTTCTTTCTGTTATAACTGTTTGTTTCAATAAAATATGCACGAATGACCTATCTTACCAGCAAATTATAGAATAATTTCATCTATATCCCTTTTTGCGTCAAAGGCCAATACATACTCCTTCGTTTTGTGTTTTGGTTATAAAAGATAGCGATTTGATGAAATAACATCTTGCTGTCCCAGAAATCTTTCGCTATAACCGTTCTAGAGTGTAACTATGTTTTCTAGTTCTATTTATCCCCTATGTGACATGTATTGGTGCATGATTTCATTTGGTTCAATGCATTTCAGTACTGGAAGTGGAGTAACATTGGAATGATGAATAAAATTTCATGCAGCTGACTTCCTTCTTGTTTTCTTTTTGATGGATGTCTATGGATTTTTCAGTCAATTGGTTTCCTTTTTTAAAAGCACACCCTGGAACATGTTTTTATTGACTTTCCGTACAGTCCTTTTTCATCTTACCATCATAGATTGCAATTGATCATTCATCTATAATGTGCAAAAAATAAATTGTGACACAGTGAATGAGTCTTATTCTACAACTGGAATCAGTTTGGAAAGTTTCACATTGTCTCTTGTGTAGATGTGTATCTAGCTAGTTGTCATATTCTTCCTAAATCAAGAATGAAATAACAAAACAAACACTTTTTCCATTTAGTCGGTTCAGATTCAGTGTTATAAAGTGAAGTCCTCTGTTTTTATTCCAGGGGTGGGTACTTTTTGAATAATAATAAAAATCTGTCTGTCCCACAAAAACAAGCTGATAACAGGAAGAGTTGATGTAATGTTTTCTGTGTGGGTTACACACGTTCAATACACTGCGACATTTATTTGGGTTGGAAGGTAAGTAGAAAATAAGTATCAGGCAGTGATCAGTAATGTGGAAGTGGTTGGTGAACACACCTAAATTATTGTATGATTTCTGATTTCTCTCATTTAATTTTTCCCCATTTTCATAGGTTGAGCTAGCCTTATGGGATACTGCTGGTCAAGAGGATTACGATCGTCTCAGACCTCTGTCCTATCCCGACACAGATGTGATTCTCATGTGCTTCTCCATTGACAGTCCTGACAGTTTGGAGAACATTCCAGAAAAATGGACACCTGAGGTAAGTTTAATAACAATTATATTTTCTTTTTGTAATTGTCATATCCTTGTATAATTACTGTTAATGATTTAACATAAACTAGTCTAAAATACACTGACAACTCTGTCCTTGGTTGACTTTCCTCCGTTAGCATCACTGATTCATAGAAACTTTATTTTTCCTTCAACAAGTAACCTCAGTCTGCTTCCTCAAGCCTTGCTTTCGTTCTGTCTCGCTTCGCTCACTGAACTCACAAACTCTCACTTCCTACATGACACCCCACGTGATACAATACATCACGTGATACACACACATACCAAGGGGGGTTACTAGTACTAGTATAATTCCACAACAATTACTATTCACCATAGTAGGAAAAATGTTTATGATAAAGTACTAATCATCGAAGATAGATATGTGCCAAGTTAACATTTACTTTCTGGGTGGAGATAATTGGAATCTTTTCCTCCCAAATAACTTTGCTCATAAATGACTTGATTGTCAATGATTTACCTCATGTTGTAAATAAATATGTTTTTTAGCTGGAAGTCAAATGGGTTTGCCTCTTGCAAACTGGATGTAGTAGGAGACGGTAACCAACCAAAAATTTCACGTTTGCCCCTTTTCTTTTGCCTCCTTTCTTTCAGGTACGTCACTTCTGTCCCAGTGTTCCAATAATTCTTGTTGGTAACAAGAAGGATCTTCGAAATGACGAGACAACCAAGAAAGAGCTTGTTAAGATGAAGCAGGAGCCCGTTAGGGCAGACGACGGCCGTGCCATGGCAGAAAAGATTGGTGCCTACTCGTATCTGGAGTGTTCCGCCAAGACCAAGGACGGAGTCCGGGAAGTATTTGAAACTGCCACCAGAGCTGCTCTACAAGTGAAAAAGAAGAAGGGTAGTAAATGTGTTGTATTGTGAGCAGGGTTTTGATACCATTTTTTTTTTTACAGAAACGTTTTCACTCAATAAGAATATAAAAAACATCCTTGTCTTTATGCTATTAAAGGACGGGTGGTTGGTTAGTTCTTTGTTGCAGGGTGTCTTTTCCATATTTTTTTTGTTCTCTTTCTTTTTTCTTTTTTTTTCCTTTTCAATTTCTTTCTTTTTTTTGTTTTGTGTGATGTAGTCTTCTAGATATACATTTATTGCTTTTTTAAGTCTTTGTTTTGTATTTTTTCTATCTCCAACTCCCTGTAAATCACTCTTTTCATTTGTTCCATCATTGCATTTGGGAACGAGAGACTTCTGTTTCACCCTGCAACCGATTGAGGCTCTCTGCTATATGCTATCTTGAAATAGATTATTCACAAAACATACATTTACGTATATATATATACACATGAATGCTGTACGACTGTTTCATAAAAACAGAATTTAAGAAAAGAAAGAAAAAAAAACAATTTTTTAAAAACCCTTTTGTGAATTTATGTAGGTCATGCTCTTGATATGTATGCAATGTATTTTGTTTGTATATGAGCTGTAATGTGTTAAAAATGATTATGAAAATATTGTATGGTTGCTTTGCCTTTATTTTCTCTTTCCGCATTCTCTTTTTTAAAGGATCGTTTTTAGTTAATTTAGTACTCTAGTGGATACACAATTAATGTGGTCAAAAAGACATTCTAAGACAAGGATTAATATATTGATACTTACTTGTATTTGGACTTGTTAAAAACCTTGCCCTTTCCTCGTTTTATTTTGAACAAAATTACCCGCTTGTTCTTTCTTATGCCTTTCTCTCTGTACTGATGACTGTCTTCCCTTTTCTTAGTTTGCCACATGTTTTTGCTTACCACTGTCGGAAAAGGCAAAGCTGTTGGTCCCTTGGCTTTTTATCATCACATGCCTGTCCATCCACCTCTATGAACATACATTTGATTTTACTTTAATAACCCAAACTATATAATCCATTCAATCCTGTCCTTTCCCCTCACCCCATCTTTATTGATTTGTATCTCTTTTTAAATGCAAAAAATTATTATCGGTGGTAAAAGGAGAAAAAAGTGACTATTTTCCATATTTCATGATTCTTGAGCTTGGGTCTCTCCTGTCAATTCCCAGAATGTGCCATGGGATGAGAATGTAACTGAAGTCTTTTAAAGTGTTCTTGCTTCAAGATACTACTACTAGTTATATTATGGGATCTCGCTAGAAGAATTGTTAAAGCCTCTTGCACAAGATTATGGAAATGTAGAGACAACTTTGAATTATTGTTCATCATTTGGGCTCTTGTAACCAGTTGCTAATTTTCTTGTAAAGGGGAGAAGAAAAATCAAGACTTGTTTGTTGTCAAGAATGGTGCTTTTAACTTGCAATGTCAATACTTGTGTCCCGTCAATAATTGTGTTAGCTTACCCACCTCAGTTTTATAGTACAATAATTGAAGGGCATAATATTCATCCTCCACCCTGCCGGACTTCTTAAATGGAGGAAAATTATAGTAATCCGAAAATAGAATATATTTCCTCTTGAAATTAGGCTAGATTTTCTGTCTTTCCTTTTTATGGTATTAAGTTTTTGTTTGTGACTTGACTGGCATAATCAACTTCAAGTCCAAACATTTGGGCATTAATTACTCATTGGATTGACTAGATGTGGAGGGGAAATTTAGTTGCATTTATTATCGCAGGCAGGTCTTATTCCCTAAAGTTTTTTTTTGTTTTTTGGGGGGGGGGGGGGGGGGGGGTGGAAAGAGGGATGGAGGGAAGGAAGGAGGAGTGGAGAGAAGGAAGGAGGGGTGGAGAGATAGAGTGAGGGAGGTATAGAAGGAGGGGTGGGTAGAGAGAGAGAAGTATGGGAGGGAGGGAGGGGGGATGTATGGAAGGATGGGTGGATGGAGGAGAGATGGGTGGAGGGAGATAGAGAAAGAGGGGGGGATGGGTGGAGAGAGGCCTATGATAACAATGATGATGACAACGGTGATGTTAACGATGACGATGACGATGACGATGATGATGATGATGATGTATGAGGAGGCTGTCGCTGAAACTTTGGACTGAAGCTGCTCCTAATCGATAATACACCTACCAAAGATACTATATACTATAATAAGTACGCACGTCTAAGTTATCTGCATCTACCAAGGACTTATATATATATATATATAGGCTTGACTGTTATATTATGATTTATATCAAATAACATGATATGATATATTCGAGAATACAAGACCGGTTGAAAAGCATTGACCTTCTTACACAATAAATCTCCCTCTCTTCCTCCCTCTTCTGTCTCTCTGTCTCTCTCTCTCTGTCTCTCTCTCTCTCTCTCTCTCTCTCTCTCTCTCTCTCTCTCTCTCTCTCTCTCT
>JAULCB010236999.1:0-13020 GCA_032358575.1 Dendronotus rufus
ATATAGATCGTACGAACGCCAGTTAGTTAGATAGTAGAATGTGAACGCGAAGAGAGAATGTGATTAGTGTGAATATTGTAACAATTTGCAGGGATGGGCAAATTGCCTATTGCAAATAATACATTTGAATTTGAATTTGAATAAGCAGGACAAGCTAAAAGGAGAAGGGGGTTCATATACAAGATAAATGATATCAAACCTAAAATAATTATAAACCATACCTACTAAGTACTGACCCAAAATGAATAGTGATTGCTGGTTTATACACTTTGTATAAAAAGTATCCATCGAAAATAGAGCTTTCTAGAATAGACTATAACTTTTTATAAGAGTTGCGTACTGTATTCAATAATCCCTATGTACTTTTTCCCAATATGCTCTATCACCACTATCAGTCTGCTTCTGTTTCTTTTCTTTTTTAACTTAATTAACTGAAACTATCAACTTACTCTTTCGGGGCTGATATGACCCTTGGAGGCCGAAATGTCAAAAAACCTAGAATAAGCAAACAAGCAAGGGTTAAAGGCTCAACAGTTGTTTCCAGTTAAGGTATCTGGATATCAGCCTTGATTAATTCACCACTCAGTGGTGGCAGTACATCAGCAAAATGGTACACATGTCTATTGGGCTCTTAAGAATGATGAAAGTGACACATTTAAAAGGGAGAAGTAAGATGGATATTAATTGATTATTGAAATTTGATTGTGCTTGAAGTCAAGGTTTTTAAATTTGTAGGGAGCATGATCTCTTACATTCTCTGTTTCTTATTTACGTATGGATCTTTAATTTTAAGAAATCAACCGATTTTGAATATCTCTGATCATGAGCAAGAGCATCAAGACTAATGCATTCTATTTGTTCTTTACTTTAAGTTACAGACAATGATATAACTAAACCATATGAGAACAAATATTTATCAGTGCATACAATCAAAGGAGTTGGCTAAAGGTAGCCTTATTAAGCTTTGTCTTGTTAGCCAAGTCTTATTACATTGATAATATTTCCTTGACTTTAAGGCATGCAGCCTTGTCGCAGGCCTATAATTACCGTTGTGCTGGCACCCCCTGTTATTAATCTTCTATGGGATTAGCCTATTTTGGACCTAGGTAATAACATAGCTTGCCTGCCAAAGCTTCACAGTCAAGAGGCTGTCATGTTATGCAATAGAGTGACATAATTCTCTGAGGAAATTCCAGAGTAGTTTGACAACGTAACTACATGTGACTGATGTTAGGGAGAAGTTGCATTGTTGGGAAGTAAGCGGTTTAAGAACAAGTTGAAAAAGAAAAAGAAAAGAAGTTATTTAGTATTGAATTGAAGCCTTTCTTTCTTGATCAATTTACCTATTTGTACCTTTCGGTGTTAGGTTTAGTTTAAGCATCATAAACAAATTTGAATTGAAGCCAAGAGTATATAATATGTCATTTGAATTAGCTTTCCGTCACCTCCACAAGCACCTATGTGGAAATCTGTTGGTACCTATAGATGAATATTGAATATGGAATTGCACTTTGAAAATGCCATACACCTGAATGAAACTATCAAACTGTAGTTTGAGAAAGACAAAACCGATATATATGCTTTATTATTATTTCAAAAATTATATTTATCAAGATTTCTGCACTGAGTTTCCATTGATGCATTTAATTATGACAATAGCTTTTATTCAAATTGAATTGCATGACTGCTCTCAGCTTAATATAATCATGCCGGGCGTTATATCTGAATTTATTTGATCTTTAAAAAAAAGGGATCAGTTTGACCCACAATTAATTGGGATCACGACTATTGGCGGTGATAACATTCAGTACTATTGACATTGTCTTCCTTTCTTTCATTCTTGATCAATTTACCTTTCGTACTTTTCGGTGTAATGTTTGCTGTCTTTCATAGACAGTAAATTAAACTAGGCCTTTGTCAGTCTCACCAGGAGTTTATAATGTACATTCTTGCTGCATGGTTGTTGCTGAGTTTTAGTTTTATGCTGTTGTCAGTAAGTGGCATTGGTGGTAATGGTCAGCATGTTTTTGTCTTCCCATCCAGTTCTGTGCTTTTAACAAGACTCAATCATCTTGTCTTAGCCTGCTTTTCTTATCACAAAAACAATCTACTTCTGTCTTATATTTTAACTGACAACCATCATTTTACTTTTTTAGCACTGGTATGACCCTTACAACTCTAAAAAGCAAACAAACAATTATTGTTTGATATCTTCTCTATTCTCAGCCTTTAAGTTCATATCTCCATTACAATTTATGATCATTGATCATTGCACTGTCTGTCACGGAAAGATGTTCCAGTCCATAATATTAATGAGCCCTGGCTTTTCTTGCTGAAACAAAACGCGAGAACCCTTTGGTCCAGAATAATGTTTTTGTTTTGAATTTTGAGTATTTTTTTCTCATATATATTGCTTTAATCTATGTCCATTAAATTCCTTCTTTTTATTTTGTTTTTAAACCAATTTCAGATGTATGGAGTTTGGGCGTTATCTTGTTCATGCTGGTGGCGGGCCATGCCCCTTTTCAGGAGGCCAATGACAGTGAAACGCTCACCATGATTATGGACTGCAAATACCAAATACCACCTCATGTTTCAGATTTATGCAGGAAGTAAGTCATGTTTTAAAATAAAGTAATTGAAAGTTAATTTATTATTTTGTTTTTCCTTCTCGTGAAATTTTTGCAGTTCTATCTGTCCGTATCTTTTATTTGTTTGTGTTTGCATGTAATGTTATCTCACACTGAAGAATTCCCACAATGATGAAATGCCTGATTTCCGCTGAAGCTGGGTGGGATGGAATATACACAGCTGTGTATTAAAAAAATGTTTATGAGCTCAGTCAGAAGGTGCCATTGCTCGGAGGGCTCAGGAGTAAAAGGGACTACTGACAAATATAGTGATGGTTAACGGCACTGATTACCTACAGTCAGTGGCTGAATGATGAAGGAAGAGGAGATGCAAACCGATAATATACAATACTACAGAGGGAAAATTGTTCGTGTTTTTTAATTGAACAATTTTTAAATTGATTCTTGATTTTTATGTATGCTGTTTTGTGAAATGTGTAGTTTTTATAGGTATGGTAACCGTTAATCGATTATCTATAACATTCTCTCTCTCTCTAACGTCCTCAGGCTTATAAAAAGAATGCTGATAAGAGAGCCTTCCCACCGCATCAATTTGACAGATATAGAAGGCGATTCCTGGCTTTCTTGTGAGCCTGGTTTTGAGAATTTGAAAGGAGTATCTTTTCCTCTTCTTACAAGAGAGCACATTTCAGAAGATGATCACAATTATGTTGTTCAAAAGATGGTGGAAGGGAAGATATGCTCAAGGGAAGAGATCTTTCAGTAAGTAGAAGACTTGCATACTCAGCATTTATCTATTTTAAATTTAGTTTAATGTTTTAAAAATTGTTCTTATTAATAGAAATAAAAGAAAGAAAATTATGTAATAAAGGAAATCAAGACAATGGTATTTAAGCCAATCATTTGATATCAAATTGAAGAAAACATCTATTTGAAACCTGAAGAAGATGACAGACATTGTGTGTTGTTTGAAAGGATGTCATTATGACATTGGGTCAACACCGAGTATAAACGGGTTTTGATTAATAGGAAACATCAAAGTGAAGAAAAATGAAATTGGAAGCTAAAATTTGATTAACTTTAACTTTAAGGTATGTAATAATGTATTTCATTATCATTTCGTTTCAGATCTTTGGAAAAAGATGCTTACGATCATATAGCAGCGACCTACTACCTGCTGGTGGAGCGCCGACTGCGTAAGCTGCATCAGCTAGAGGCCGCAGCTAGCCATTATCAGACCAACAACAGTCATAAATCAGCAGGATCGTCTTTGGGCTCCTCAGGAACCAAACCCCACCTTGAACCCCTCATGCTGTCTCCTCGGTAAGTTTCTCCTCTTTGCATGCTCTGATAGACTAAACGAACATGTCCAATTTTAGCTGTAATCACTGATATCATTTTTTTTCTTTTGTTTTTTTCTCTATCTCTTTTATTTTTTAGTTCGTTTGGAAAATTACATGTTCACCGCTAGTATATCTCTCATATTATATTCCTATTATCTTTTTCTCAAGGTTTTTTTAAATATAGTATCCCACAGCAGCAGATGTCATGCAGAAAATAGGTGTATCATTTCGCAGACAGCTTTAGTGTTGCTCATCATGATGAAAATACAACATTGATGCATTGTTTTGATCTGAACTACTTCTCACATTGGCATTTTGAAAGAAGTTTGGCATCCTACAACTTGGTTTCGTGCTCTAAACAATTTCAATTGAAGTTGTCTGAGCTTTGAATGGCCATGTAGAAATATCCAAATGTCTTCAAAACTGACTCAACTGAAAACAATTTTAAAATCTCCATCCATTTAATTTTAGAAACAGTAAATTGATCTTAAAATGTTTACCATAACCAGAACCTAGATTCAAATCACCAAAAATCATTTTTTGAAATATCAAATTGTACGTGAAGAATTCAGGTTGTCTTCCCTACCATATTCTCCTGCCATATATAAAAAAAAATAAAACCGAAAGAAACACAATGAAACAAAAAACAATATAGATTGAACATTTTTAGCTTCATTTTACAATTGAAATACAATATCTAATCTTTTGTTTAGAGCAAGCAAACTGGGTTGTCAGACTATAACCTCAGAATGCCAATACTATTACTGAAATCATCTGTTTTGGTATATTTTTCACAATCAGTGTAAATCTATTAGCATTTCTAATGATGAGCGTATTCGGCTAGATAGATACTCTCCAGTGTCATGTGATGTTATGACTTGAGTTATATTCCCCCTCCTTATTACATATTCCCCAAACATTTTTCTGTTCTTACATTTTTCTGTTCTTTTTTTTTCTTCTTCATTATTTATGATTCTGAATGATCTCACTCAAATCTATTCTTCACATCATCTGCTTCCATTATTTGCCTTGTTTATATAGTCCATCCACTATTTCAGTATGTACCAATCCTTTCACATCCATTGTACTTGTACTTTCACCCGGTCTTGTACTGTGCTGTGAAGCTCCTCAGTGTGTGTATTGTATGGTTAGTGTTGACATTGACGAAGATGATACAAAGGCCGAGCTCATTTGAATGATTTAGGTGTATATCGAAGGCCCTTTAAATTCACTTAATTTCAGTCATATCTATTGTTGGGCAAGTTGAATTTTGTATGAATGAAATATTTTGTCACAGCTGTTGGTGTCAACACTCAAAAACTAACTTTCTCATTCTTGAACGAGTCATTGGAGAAATTTCAACTACTAATGATATTTTCTTTTCCCCCTTTCATATTAAAAAGTTGTATCGATTAAGTAATTAGTAAAAGCAACCGAAATTTGAAGGATTGTATCTTCATACCATCAATAATTCATGAGTTTAAACTGAAAATGTTACAGAATATCAATCCTATTTGAAACTGGCTATTTGTAAATTTTTACTTCTTTCATGCATGACAAAACGACAAAACAAAATCAGTGATCAATAACCATGAGTGCTTGAGACCAAGACACAATTGCATTGATTTTTTAAATATAAATTGAATAACGATTGCGTCATTTATCTGAAAAAAGCAAACCTCTTTCAAGCGTTTCTTTCAAACTGTTTGTCGACTACTACTGAGATGCATCTAGCAGTAGTAGTAGACAAGCTATTGCAAAGATCGTTTAATTTTACATTCATGAAACATATCTATAATGATCAATGTCATTGTCTTTCTGAAAATTGACTTTCCAGCTATATTATCCTGTCAACTTTTTCTTCCCTCTCATAATTCTCAATGGTCTTATTTTCTCAACGTTCAGCATCCTGTACCAAAGTTCTATACATGATAGTATTTAGATAAAAGCAAGAGGTTTGCATTCTTTCTGAATTTGATAGACCGCCAGTGATAAACATGATTTATTTATTCTTAAGCCTTGATTAGTTTTTTTGGTCTATGAACAGAACATAAATTTCTTCTTTTTTCAATCAAATGCAAAATTTATAGAATGGCTTAGATGAATATATCTGTTGATTTGATATATGTCTGCTATTACTTGTTTGCAGATATATTTGATTATATATGGTAAAAGGCATGATGAAAGTGTTTTTGTGCTATACCGTAATGTGCCATCTTTAGTGGAAAGGAATTGGGAATAAGAGCCAAGACTCAAAGGTGGATTGGAAAGCCATAACAGCAAAAGAGAAGAAGAAAGAGGGCTCTTGCTATTTAGGATAGCGGAGTGACTTTTTTGACCTTTTGGTGCAGATAATCCTTTGGGCTTATATTATTTTTGGTAGCCAATCATCCATCACTTCTTATGGCCAGCTTCTGGGAGATAGCTTCGTTTTCCTTCAGTAGACTTTACAATTTGCTTTTAATCCTGAACGGGGGTTCTTGTTTTTGGCGCTATACAAATAAGCTTATTTACTATTATCATTAAATGGACCACGGATGATGGTACAGTTGTATGAATGAATTTCGTGTTGATTTATGACTCTTATCTTAATGTTACAAAAAGAATTACTTCCATGTAGTCCTTTTTCAACTCTAAAACCTGTTCTTATGAGGTTCATTCGTCAGCCATTGTTGTTATTTTGGTTTTGTCTGCTAACAGAGACGCGTGAATACAAAGGCGCCCAATACAGCCGAGTAATATTGATATTTATTGCACAGATTTCGAGAACTTTCTTATCATAATTTTTAAATGGAACCTCATTTTGATGGCGTGTTGTGGTAGTAAACTGATCTGTACTACGTGGGCATGTTTTGAATGTGTCTACCCTGGCTGTAATGTCCATGCCTATCATACAACAAAGTAGACGGGTAGACCCTATAAAGAAATAAAATCTTGTAAAATTTATAGAACTGACATTTCAAGTATATTATAGCTATTACATTTTTGAAAGCATGGAATCTGGAAGGATATTAAGCTTACTTTGATACAGTGTAGATCCGTGAGTGTGTCTCTGCAGAAACTGGTAGTAAGAAACGATGATTGGTTCCCCAAACGAAATAGGCCCAAATAGACCGCCAGTTTAGCTGACTGCATCAATAGGCTCAAATAGTCACAGTCTTAGAATATTTCTTTATCTTGCTTCTTGCAGCTGTCTTTTTGTGTGTGTAAAAGTTGAAATGAAATGCTACAGTATGAAAGAGCTCCTTGCATTCATTCTGCCATCAATTTGCTTTGTTTAAATTGTACGTTTCAGCATTGAGTTATTATTAGATTTTGCAAATCGGGCTATACCGTAGGGCCAACTCTCTTTCTGCCTGTTGGTTCTTTTCATATCACAAATATTATTTTGATATGTGAGAATGCTTTTTTTCATGCTGTCGTTACATATTATGTCACATTGTTCATCATGAATTAGAACTCTTTTGTCCCATATTTAGGTTAGAACGGATGTCAATTCTGGATTTTTGAAGCTATGCCAAGCACTAGTGGTCGGTAACTTTCACTTACAAAATCTTCATACTGTCATAAACATTCAAAGATAGTTCTTTTCAAGGGTTGATAGGCGTTAGACATGCAAAAGAAGGAATGACCTGAATGAAGAAGCGAAAAAGACTTAACATTAGTTCAAGTGGTTGCAAATTCCCATCCTTTTATTGACAAGAATCTCACTTTATTGCTCCTCCTGTTATTTCCAACTTGCAGCAAAAAGCTAGAAATGCAGAAAAGTATAACAGCTCCAATGCCGAAAGCTTTCAGAAACATCCGCCACCCTCCGTCTCTGGTCATCTCTCCTCCTATAATCCAAGAAGCCGATATGGTGATAAGTCCGGGAGGACCGGAGTTTGTGAAGACTTTGACCGACAGCATGACCCTAGACCGCCATGCGAATCGGCGCAAGAAGAATCAGTCGCAGGACATTAGGAAGGAGAATATGTTAGGAGGCATGCACACCAGTTCTTACACCCCGCACAGTGCAGGCGGTTCGCCCCGAGGGTCCGATCTGAATTTACTGTGCGAGACCAAGAAACCTCCTCAGAGAGTCAAGTCGGCCCCACTCACCACTCAGGGCGGTGCCAAGCCAGTGGTCCCTAAGAAGAAATCTCAGAGGCCGTCCTTTTCCAAGATTGCCATTCTCAGCTCCTTCTTTGAGCGGAAGGCCGCGGAAGAGTCCGGAGCAGTGGCGCCGCCTAAACCCCACCAGAGATTGTTGCCGAGGAGGGAAAAAAAGTAGGCCACTTGCTTGAGTGTGGGTGTGTGCTTTTATGCTAGTAAATATTGGATCGTTTCTTATATTGCATATATAGAGAGCTCTTCCTCCTTGTTTTGTTTTGAAGCTGCTCTTTGGGCTTGGTTTTCTTTGCACTTCACGTGTTTATGGAATGGTTTTTTGGTTACTTTGGCATGCAACCGAACTTGGAAATGCTTTCTTTTTGTTTATTCACTACAATTTGAAAAAAAAGAGTTTCATTGGAAAGTGTTTGCTTTGCTGAATTTCTTTCCTACCATATCCTCATCATTTTTATTTTCAAAAGTTGCCTTGCTCTGAGAGATCAGAATTTGCAAATGTACATATTGTAATTATGATTTTGCCTCATTTGTTCTATTTGAGAGTACTTTTGCATGCTTTGTCGATAGCTTGAGTACAAATATGATTTACCGTTTTGCAGTTTTTTTTCAGGGACAATTTGCTCTCGAAAATATGGCATAGATGGTTTTTTCCCGTTAAAATTTGACTTCCATCAAAGTGTTTATTCTCATTCCATATATTCCATCCATATATTACAAGAAGCAAATTCCAAAGATAGGTTTTGTCTGTACTTTCATTCTTCATTTTCTTCTCTGACATTCATAACACAACTGTTTCCTGCAGGAATACCAGCAGCATGGGGTGGTGGCTAAAGTCGACACGATTGTTGTCTCCATCTCAATTAATGCATTTATTTATCTTCAGCAGATCATGATGCTTCAGCAGTTGTTGCCCTGCTCTGCCCTTCTCTTTTCCCCCCCATTGATTTTTATGTTTATATTATATCCTTTGTTAAGAGTTTATGTTAGAATCCCCAAAATGTCTGCTTTCCAAGAGATTGTAACTCTAGGTTCTCCATGCTTTACCATCATGCAGCCATCCTACACCCCTGCCACCCAAGCCGAGGGCCGGTCACCACGCTGCTGCTGCTGCGCCCATGGCAACAGCAACAACAACTACTACTACTACTTCCTCCTCTTCCAACAACAGCAGCAGCAGCAGTAGCGGCGCTACCATCACCACCACCTTCAAATTGCAAGCCTTGCAAGAGGATGAAGAGTATCCAACGTCAGACAGCCCCCCTCCGGCTATCCAAGCAGCCCCATCCCCGCTGCCTACGACTTTGTGTAAAAAGAACCACCAACTGGTCCACAGCCTGTCGGTGCCCTCGGACAATTCCATGGGTCAAAAACGTCCGGGCTCTTCCCTCAGGGGGCAGCGGGAATCCACACTGGTGCACACCTTTCAGGGATCGCATTCCAATCTTGTGCAGCAATACAAGACAGCTCATGTGTACCAAGCGCACTTGGTCAAGAGAGAGAAGTCTTAACTTACTTAAAACCTCCTGAGCTGTCATCACGGAATATTTAGCTTTTCTTCAATATCTCTATGATTTATTGATCTTGGGTTTTGGGCCATTTATTTATATGGTTGTCCCGTATATAAAAAAAAAAGCCATAAGGCTTCCATAATTTCTCTTTCTATCTAACATTCCAGCTTGGTATTCATTTCCATTCATCATTTTTTCCATTGGATAAAAGAAGAAAAAGAAAGAAGTATAGGGTTTTCTGCTATTTCTGTCCTGATTTCAAAATGTAACTTCGTTTAGTGTCCCTCTTATTTTGGGAAGAAAATGGCCATAGACTAAATATTATATGATAGAGATGGAAAGATATTGAATCGTTGTATTGGAGGAAGGGGAAATAGTAAGACTGTTAATGATGATACTTGCATAGATAATTTTTATAGCAATGTCGTGCAGTGAAATATGAAAAGCCTTTTGGATATCAGAAGGCTCCATTGCATGTTTGAGACATCGTTGTGGTCTAGAGGTAACAAACTTGCCCCTCCCATGTGGATGTCCATGGTTCTCATTTTATGGCTTGACTAACTCTGCTATGTGGGTTTAAGTTCTCTCGAAGATGGACTAAGACTATGATTAGTAAAGAGGTCCGCCTCTAATGAATATCTTTTCTGTGTTAAAATGGGCGTAAAATTACAATCTTTGAAACTTCCATTCCTTGTTTGTATATATTTATATGAGGCCGTGGTGAATGCTGTGTTGATATTAGACTGTTTGCCGTAATATCAACTTTAGTGTGGATAATATGTCTGCTACTAGATTGAAATTACCTTCGGCGCTAAATAATTGGCCCGGATGTCTTGTATGGCGACACAACTTATATTGTTATCTTCTTAATTTAATGTGTGTGTGAGTGTGTGTGTGTGTGTGTGTGTGTGTGTGTGTGTGTGTGTGTGTGCGCTTGCAGATGTTGAGTGATTGTTCGCTCCATGCATGCCTCTAATTTAAATCTCCGAAACAGTTCGAACAGCTGATGATGAGAATTAAGATTTCATCTTTTCTATCCTTGATTTGATATAATAGGGCATAGGTGTTGTACTTATTAGTGATGCCATATACCGTCAGTGTCGTTCTCTAAACATAGAACTAACTATTTTTACAGGAGAAACAAAAAATAACCTGTTTTATTCAATAGCAATCAATATTAATTGTACAATCATTTACACATTTCTATTGGTTGATGTCCATCCCCCCCCTGCCGCTTATAATGACATGTAATGATGTAACATTTGGTTACAAATTTGTTTGAAAAACATTAAGAGAACGACACCGATGATATATATTTTGTCGCTGAATTTTGATCAAATAGTTTGTACTTGTACGATTTAGCTAATCAAAGAGAATTTCATATTTATGTTGATCTTTTTAGAGCAAGTTGAAAGAGTTCCTGGGATTGAATACCAAAATGATGTATTTCTGAGACATTTTCTTTTGTTGGAATTGACACAAGGATTTGATCCGTTGTTTCTGTTGACAATTTTTCTGAAGCAGTGAATAGGTAGTATCTTATCAGAAATCTGTTTTGATTCTCCTTTAGTTCTGAAAAGTTGCCGAATAATCTGTTCTCACTGGATGAATCTGTTGATTATCACAATGTACGTCTGTGTAATTTGACAAGCTGTGTTTCCTATCTAGGTCTCATCTATACGTACAATGTACGGTATACGTACAATGTACGTCTGTGTAATTTGACAAGCTGAGTTTCCTAGGTCTCGTATATACGTCAAGTTTTGAGGTGATAATCTCTTTCTCTGAAGAATAAAAAGAGTGCACTGAAAATATGCTGAAAGATGCTTGAAAGGGGTCCCCCTTTTTTAACTATTGTAAATTGTAACACTGAGCTCTTCTTGACTCCCTCTCCCTGTTATAGTTATAAGTAACAATTTGATTTCTGTTTATTCCAAGTCAATGGCTTTCTTACAGTTCCTTTCCCCAATAAATCCTCTGTTATTTTTCTGCGGTGTGTATGCGTGAGCCTGTGTAGTTGTGTTTTGTATGAACGAGTCCTACTTAAAAACAATATCAATTGGCCATCTTCGATCGTTTTGGGCAGTGTTCACTTTCAACGAGGTGATGGAACTTTTCACCGAACTGAAGGGAGATGGAAATTTGAAATCCTTCCAAAGAAATACTATGGACTAAAGTCCCTGAATTGTTTTGTGGTCCTCTGTATTGATTTGGTACTGTTTTCGTTCAACCTGAAGTATGCAGAACATTTCTTTTTTTGGCTGTCTATTTTGATAGGCAGTATTTGAAAGAAGTTTTGCACCAGTTGATTATCATCTGCTTTACAAGTTTTATGATCCTCAGGAAACGATTTTCCCACCGATATTTATTGTGTATTGAGATATGTCTTAAGGAATGAAAGCAACTTTTGGTTTCATGATTTAGAACAGAAATCAAAACTAACAACACAATCAAAGTGTTAAAATTATTTTTGCTTCATTTTTCATTTGTAAATATTATATGCCGTTCTTATACATACCTCATTTGATAAAGATCTCCTTTTTTAAAACTCTAGAATGTATAAGATTACTTATTGAAAGTTTTTTAAATGTAGAAATCCTACCATATTTATGAGACAGCTTGGGTAGCCATATATCTTTTATTTTGTTATATGACATAAACATATTGCTCTGTATTTCTTCATTTCTCAAGAGGCAATACTCAAAATTTATTATTTTTATGATATGTTATTGTTATGTTTCTTAGTGATTGAAACGCTAGACGAGTGAATTAAAGACAGGAAGAAAGGCATTAGAGAGAGGTGGAGAGAAAGACATTATTTATTGATTGTCAATGACTATTGGTTTGAGTAAAAGGTTAAAATTGGGAATTGAGGTGTCTATGAAGATAGACGTATGAAGAAGATGTCTCTGAGAAATCAATTTTTTTGTCCTGGGCCTCAAATCAGTGCCACCTCTGTTAATTTGTGGGGTTAGTATTGTAAAAGTGAGTGTTGTGTTCTGACCCCTTTTTTGTTGTCGATGGTATTGTTTTAAAAATACAATTTTTTTTCTTACATTCTTTCTCTGAGAATGTATGTTTGTTGTCTCTGAAAATTGTTGTTAGGAAGAGTAAAACAGATGTTGGGAAGCAGGGGAACGAGTTACTAGTTGATTAGCTACTACATGAAAGTACTATTTACTTTGAAAGAAGCAAGTCGCATTGATTTGAAACAAAGCTGAAATAAGAATAAAAAAGATTTTTGTCATTGATTAAAAAAAAGAAGATCTTAATAGTTTGTAAGTAAGATTATGGCCAGAATACTTACTTGCATTAGGTATCATTGGTGTATATTGATGAGTGTATATCGTCACGGTCATAACACGATAGCCTAAGTCAAAAACTGATTTGTATCTCCCAAAGACCACATTCGTGATCCCTGATCATTTCTAATGTATCCAAATGATTCGTTTAATCATCCTACACAGT
>JAULCB010237221.1:0-20565 GCA_032358575.1 Dendronotus rufus
CACTGAAACTATCGTCTTACTTTTTCGGCGCTGTTATGATCCTTGGAGGTCGAAGAGCCGTAAAACCCCCCAAAAAAACAAACAAAACAAAATTTAGTATACCATGTCTTGGGTCAGTACATAACATGTCTTGGGTCAGTACATAACATGTCTTGGTTCAGTACATAACATTTAATTATTAGGATAATGACCTTTGTGATATTCAGAATTCAATTAGTAAAGAAATAGGAATAAAATATTATTTGAAGAATTATTACTACTCAAGTGTTCTAATGTTGTTTTTTTTCTTTCCCCCTCTCCCAGGATGTTGACATCAAGCGTCAAGGAGCAACAACAGCCTTTGCGTTTGTCCAGTATGTGGACATCACCAGTGTGGTCAACGCCCTCAAAGCCATGGAAGGGGAGCACATCGGAACCAATAAGATCAAGGTACGGTTGGTTGGAGGATGCTGGCTGATTGATAGCTTTTATGGCATTTATTCTCTTGGACTTAATCGTTTGAGGAAGCTGGCTGATGTCTTTTTATGCCATTTACTCTCTTGTACTTTATAAATGCCATTCATTATAATAATAATTATTATTCATTACGTTTGTTGTGTAATTGTGTTGTTTAGTAATATTTGTGTAGGTTTGTTTACAGCTCTATGTAAATATTTTTAAGGATATAATGTAGGGGGTAACATTATTGCCTGTAATTGAAAATGGACAACAAGCCCTTTTAGATTACAGAGTAACTTCTAAAATGTGTGTTAAAGCTCCTCATGTGAAGAGTTTTGCAGGCTTTTTATTTAAGAAAAAGAAAATCTCTCAGGAACTAATTTTCATCAGTTTTTATTTTTATTTTTATTATTTATTTCCAGTTGGGCTTTGGTAAGAGTATGCCAACCTGCTGTGTGTGGGTGGACAACCTGCCGAGTGACCTATCCAGCCGGTCCCTGAAGAGTTGGTTCCAGCGCTACGGAGACATCAACAGTTGCCACGTGGACAGAGATCGCAACAAGGGCCTCGTCTATTTTGCGTCCTACGATGATGCTCAGCGGTGCGTCAGTGACATCAAAATGAGACCTCATATCATGAAGAAAAAGTTGCAGGTATGAACGAAATTTTCAGCAATAGTATTTATTGATTTCTTCCTTATTTCGATTATACTTTAGAAACCCATTTGGATTTTATTGACAGCTTGAACCTAACAAACTTGATACTCTTAAATCTGGTTCACTTCTACTTATTTACATACTGTAAATAATGTTCAATAAAGAAAATATCAGTCTCATAGTCTCTCTGTCTATACCTATCTTTTATTCAAACTTAAGTAGTGCAATTATTTTCTCTCAGATTGACTGAATTAGTCGGGAGTGTCTCCACCTATTTTTCATTCAAACTTTAGTACTAATACTAATGCAATTAAATTATTCTCTCCCTTTTCTTCCCAGATTGACTTTGCTAGTCGCGAGTGCCAGGCTAACTTCCTGGAGAAGATGGAGGAATCGGGCCAGTTGAGGGCCAGTCAGAGACCGGACGAAAGGGGCCTCCTCAAATTCCGACAGCAGAGAAGTTTTGACAGCTTTCAAGAGGATGGGTGAGGAAAATAAACATTTTAGATAGTCTTTATTTGTATGTAAGGTAGTCATTTTTTTCCTTTTCTTATAAACCCTTCAATTGGAAAAGTACAAATTCCAAAACCTAAAACAAAAAACACTACTCGAATGATTTTAATTGTTGAAATGTCAGATTTTCTTTTTCTTTCTTTCCAAATATGGACTGTCATTAGTTTTTGTTTTCACATTTCTAATTTCATCGGGATGTGAATTTTTAAAAGATTATCTTTTGACTCGCCATTTACACTCCACTGTACAATATAGAATCTCATAATAGGGTGTCCCGAAAGAAGGAAGGAAAAATATTGATTTGCCTTTAAATACCTGACCATATTCTTTCACTCAATGTCATCATTTTTAATGAATATAATTCGATTATTTCCCTATTATTTAATGAATGTATTTCGATTAAATGTTTCTCCCCCCATTGTCGTTTTTAGGAGTCCCACTGCCGCCGCCTACCCGTTTACCCCTGCCAGGACCCCGACTGGTTTCAACTCTAGGAACGGTCGAACCCCGACAGCCACCCCGACCCCTGCTGCTGTTGTCGCCCCCACCACCACCAGCACCACCCCAAGTTCTTTCCGCAGGAGTGTTGGAGGGGGAGCAGGAGGAGTGCCCCGTCAGTTTGACTTTGAAGACACGAGTAGTAGCGTGACCAGCACCTCTAGGAGGTCTTCAAGGTATTTTTTAACGTCCAGCGTTGGGTAATCTAGGACTAGTGTTGTAGATGATAATGCTTGCTGATAATCATCGTCAATTCACTTATTTGCTCTGCTTATGTATTTATCAGGGGCGTAAATCGTTTAGATTTACTCTGATTTCTGAATTTTTTTACTATCTAAGCGGACTCAAAAGCCATTAGTTTTTGTTTCCACATTGCTATTTTCATTGGGATATGAAATGTTTCAAGACTTTTTTTATTTTCCATTTACACCCCTGTCACTTAACTGTCAAGTTTGTTCTCAACACATTTACACATTGGACATTAAAACATATATTTGCCCTGCCTGATCTATATATGAATTATTTATGTATTTCATTTACTTTCTTCTTCAGGAGAGTCGAGGAATTCAATCAATCCAGCTCCTTCTACACTAAGGGAAACGGTGAAGACTACGAACAAGTCCTGCGAGATTACGGACACAGTCAACGCGAGCGGCGGGAAAGGGATCACAGTCCTCGCCACTCTGTCGATCGCAGGGACGACCACTCTCGTCGAAGCTCCAGGGACCAATCGCTCGATCGATACGACGATCGGTCCAAAGATCGCCAAATCGATCTGCACAACAGCCGTGATACGAGTCCGGGCAGTGATCATAATTCTTACAGGTCGGACAGTCGATTCAGATCGTCTCGTGACAAATACTCAACGTCGAGAGATAGATACGAGGATAAATCCGACGACAAGGATATCATCATGTCATCTCCATTGTACATCAGTCACGAGAACGAGTTTCACAGACGTCGTTCTCGATCTCAAACACCGCCCACCCCGACGCAAGAAGACTCCTTTAACAAAATGTATTACTTGGAGGATTACAAGCGTTCGGTGGCGGACGGCGGGGATTACGATTCTTTTTCCAGTCTACAAAAGCGAAGGGAGATTGAAGATTCTAACAAACTCAAAGCGTGGTCGATAAAACTGGGTGCGGAAGTGGCGAAAACTGCTGAAAAAAGTCGAAAACGAACTCACGACGAATCCGGAATCAATGATTTGTGTAAATTTGATGTGAAAATGTTGAAGAAGCTCGAGAAAAGCTCGGGCAGTCTATCCAAGGACAAGATGCGTCTAATTTACGAACAGTTAAATCTGAAAGGTAGTCGCCCGCTGAAGAAAGGTAGTCCCATATCAACTGGTAGTCGTGGAGATTCCGAGAACGGGTCGGCAAGCGAGGGAGATCTTCACCATCTCCATCAAGAAAAACAGCAGCTTTTGCTCGAGCTACAGGAGCTCCACGAAGAAGGCACCGGGACCAGCGATACCGACTCGCCGCGATCGGCCAAAGTGAAATCGGTTGCCGTCAAAGAAGCTCTCTCTATCTCGGGACGTAATCCCGCGGACAAAAGACGTGAAGAACGCTCAAGAAAAGTGGAACTTAACCATCATAAACAAAGTGATAAAAGATACAGTGTTAGTAAGAGTGATAGGCTGAGTTTGAACGACGATTTGAGTTCGTTGCGGGGGGATAAGAGTCCGGCGGACGACCGGGGAGAGAACAGTGATTTGGAGAACGATTCAGGTTCAAAGCACGGGAAGAGGAGGCGGTTGGAGCTGAGGGAGAGCAAAAGGAATTTTCTTAGTAGTTTGGACGGTAGTGATAACGACGATTTCGAGGGTATTTCTGAAAAGGATTTGAATTCTGCATTGAGTGATCGAGGTGTCTGTGATAGTGTGGAGTCCCGATCAGTGGCTACGAAATTATTCGATAAGGATAGCGACAAACTACTGGACGGCTTGTCGTCTTGTGATACTAGAGACCTCTCTTCTAAGGACAGGCTTACCGACAGAGATCTTCCTGTGATAAAGCATTATCGCTCCTCCTCCAAAACACATTACAATGAGTTCCGAGACAGCCCCGTGGGCCGGTTGAGTCCCGCCGCCAGTGAGGATCAAACCCAGGATTCCATCACGTCGGAGACTTCTTTCACCGAAAAGAGTTTCTCCATCAAACATCGGTCTCCCAGTCCTTGGCAATACTCCTCTCTCAATTCTCCCGCGGATAAAGATAACTCCGAAAGTGAAATGAATTCGTACAAGGATTATATGGTACCGGATGATCCTTTGCCGGAGGATGTGCTTTCCGAGGATGAATTAAGTGATCCATCGCAGGTTCCGGGAGAACCGTCGTGGGAAGAACGGATTCGAGCGATCGATGAAATTCTCAACATGACGTCCAATTCGAAATCTTCGGACAGCTGCCTTCTGGCCTCGTCTCTCTCCAACAAGGATTTAACCAACAATAATGAAAACCTGCAGTCTGTGTATTCCAAATACCGTATTCGAAAAAGGGATAGCAATTTACCGATGGGGAAAGAAGGGTTCCTGGCGGAGAAAAAGCCGGAACCATCCGTAATAATGCAACAAGTATTGGCTAAGAAAAGTATTCTCGACCAGGATTACAAACGGCTGGAACAAATGAATGAGAAGTACGACCCGAAAGGATTACTGAGGGACAAGGATAATAATATGGATATGTCAGTGTTATCGTTCGTGAAAGTGGAACCTATAAATTCAGTTGTGGATTTAAAAAGTGAAGAAATGCGAGTGAAACCTGTGTCGTCGTCATTAGCCTCTTCTTCTTCTTCTTCTCCTCTAATGTCGTCGTCGTCTTTGTCACATCCAGTGACCGTGTCCTCCATGCTCCAGCCAACCATCAGCACTATTTGTACGGGCTCCAATGAAACGACGCTCTCAACGTCCAGCGTTTACACCTCCGTCGTGGTCAGCTCCTCGGTCGGCTCCACCTCAACCTTAGCTGCTGATATCGTGAACAAATCGGGGGAAAGTGGTGGCAGCGGTTTTAATTCTGTGAATGTGTCGGGATTGAAAGATGATTCATGTGTACTACTGACTACCACGCTTACACCCAGAAACTGCCCTTCCTCATCGTCATCATTACCGTCGTCATCCTTATCAACAAATGTGTCATGTTCAAAGCCTGTTTCAAATTTGTCAATGTTACATACCTCCTCGATAACTACCTGTATGGCATCCTCCTCCTCATCTTCTTCTTTGTCGTCGACCTCTTGCTCTTCCTCATTCAAATCACCAGTGATATCGTCCTTGTCGCTCCCTTTATCACTGTCATCAGCTCAGTCATCGTCCATTTCCAAACTCCCCTCCTCCTCATCCGCTTTATCATTATCATCCTCGTCCCGATTCCACCACCCCTCTCACACACCATCCTCCCCCAAACACATGTCCCCGAGGCACTCCCAGACCTCCTCCTCCTTCCCCATGTCATCATCCTCCCTTCAACAGCCCTCGTTACACGTAAATGAGATAATGCACAGTGGAGCTTCAGCAGCCACCCCATTCACTCAGGGACCAGACTGTAAATCGCAACTGACACCGACCCCCGGGCAGGAAGCCCCCCACATCTATTCTCCTTTTACGCCGGAAAAATACAGAGCGGGCCACAACGTCCCCACCTTTGACCTGCAACATGACGACATGCCCAAATTGACCAATAGCAAGACGGGAGAGAAACTGAACGAAATCGTCGCGTCTTCGAATGACGAAGTCAAGAAAGAAGACAGCGACGTCTCTGACGACAGCGATGTGGTGAAGAAAGTCGACTACTGTAAAGACAACAACGTTCCAGAACCCGACATGGAGTCTCCGGTGTCGGAGAAATCGGAGACATCCAGCACGGTATCCTTGTCCACGCTGGACACCAAATCTCACGGGAAGGGCTCACACCTGATCACCCCTCTCAGCGTACACATGGTGGAAGGTTCCAACGCCGTCCCATCTAGCCCCAGTCCTTCCCGCCCCAGTCCCAGCAGTGTTAAGTCCAAAGAAGACAAATTGGATCCCTTGTTACCCAAGGAGGAGTGTTTAATGGAGAGTAGCGACTCGCAGGGAATTCACGGTGCCAAGGAAAACGGTCCGTTACCGATGGAGACAGACTGTCACACTGTGATGAGTGTTACGAGCAAAGGAAACCTAGAAAAGAAAGACTTCAATTCAATCGATGACTCGTCGATATTTCGAAGAGAAAAGAATAATACCTCATTGACCAATCTAACAGACAATTGCTCAAAAGCAGTTTCTAAACCAGTTTCTGCTTCATCAACGGCATCATCATCATTAACCTCCACCTCATCCTCCTCATCATCATCAGCTACATTTACCTCCACATCATCCCATAAGTTAAAATACGACGGAGAAAAAAAATCTTCTAGCAAGTCGAGCTCTTCAAAAATGGCAACTAGTAGTAAGGTAGAACCGCTGTTTGCTCCCGACGTCAAACTGGACCAGAACCAAAAGCACGAAGGGAAGCACAACAACCTCAAAGACAAGAGTAGTTCTTCATCAAATAGCCTCAAAGCTCCGAGCAGTGGATCGTCCTCCGACAAGAAATCCCCCAAACCGTCTTTGAAAGAGCACAGTGGTGATAAGAGCAAAGACCACGATGCCGACAAATCGGACAAGAAATCCGATGCGAGTAGTAGTAGTAGTAGTAGTGTTGACAAGAATCGGCAGGAATCCTCGACTCTCAAAACTAATAAAGACAGTGATAAGACTAAAGCGAAAGACAAAAGAGACCAGAGTAAGGAAGACGGGAAAAGTAAACAGAAAGATAAAGAAGAGAGTAGAAATGAGAAAAGTGCGTTCGAGAAGAAGAGTGATAAAAGAAAGGAGGAGAAAAAGCAGGACAAGAAGCCGATATCCAAAGACTCTAAGCCGAATGCTGATAGCGCCAAGAAAGACAAATTTGGCAAGATTAAAGATAAAGTCAAGGAGTCGACGAAAGATAAAAAACTGATTCCGAATCTTTCGTGTGTGAGCAAACATTCCGATTCTCCCGTGAAACAGGACAGCAAATCTAGTAGCTCCAGTAAATCCGATAAGGAGAGCAAGTCCAAAACAGAAACGTCGTCGTCAAAAGAGGCATCAACGAAGAGTGATAAAGAGTCTAGTAGTGGGAGCAGGGCCTCGAATGATGTGAAGCTCGCTGGTAAAGGCGAAGGAAAGTCTAAATCTGATGGCAAATCCAGTAAGATGGCAACTGAAGGAAAGGAAGATGGCAAAGAAAGCTCCAGTTCTTCAGCATCGTCAAAGAAATCTTCGGGGGATGGGGTTAAATCAAAATCTGACAAAGATAGCAGCAAACCATCTCACGGAAGTCATAAGCATACGGATAAAAGTCAAAAGCAAAAGCAGAAGGAAGAAGAGAGGTTGAAGTTGAAGGAGGAAAAAGAGAAGCAGAAAGAAAGAGAGGAGAAAGAAAGGAAGGAACGAGAAAAGGAGGAAAAAGAAAAACAGAAAGAAAAGGAGAGGCAGGAAAAAGAGGAAAGAGAAAGGAAGGACAGAGAAGAGAAAGAAAAATTGAAGAAGGAGAAAGAGGAGAAGGAGAGAAAGGAAAGAGAAGAAAGATTGAAGAAGGAAAAAGAGGAGAAGGAAAGGAAAGAGAAAGAAGAAAGACAAAAGCGGGAGAGAGAAGAAAGATTGAGACATGAGAAAGAAGAAAAAGAGCGAAAGGAAAAAGAGGAAAGATTGAGAAAGGAACAGGAAGAAAAGGAGAAGAAGGAAAATGAGCGAGAAGAGAAAGAAAGAAAAGAAAAAGAGGAAAAAGAACGCCTCAGAAAGGAAAGAGAAGAAAGGGAAAAACAAAAGGAAAAGGAACGAGAAGAAAAGGATAAGCAAAAGCAAAAGATCAGGGAAGAGAAAGAAAAACGTGAGAAAGAAGAAAAGGAGAGAGAGAAACAAAAGGCAAAGGAAAAGGAGAGAAAGGAGAAAGAACGGAAAGAGAAAGAAAGAAAGGAAAAGGAGAGAAAAGAGAAGGAAAGAAAGGAGAAAGAGAGAAAGCTCAAGGAAGAGAAATCAAAGAAAGAAAAAGAGGAGAAATCTAAGAAAGAGAAAGATGAAATGAAAGAGGAGAGGAAAGAGAAAGAGGAGAAATCTAAGAAAGATGAAATGAAAGAGAAAGAGGAGAAATCTAAGAAAGATGAAATGAAAGAGGAAAGGAAAGAGAAAGAAGACAGGAAAGAGAAAGAAGACAGGAAAGAGAAAGAGGACAGGAAAGAGAAAGAGGAGAAATCTAAGAAAGATGAAATGAAAGAGGAAAGGAAAGAGAAAGAAGACAGGAAAGAGAAAGAAGACAGGAAAGAGAAAGAGGAGAAATCTAAGAAAGATGAAATGAAAGAGGAAAGGAAAGAGAAAGACGACAGGAAAGAGAAAGAAGACAGGAAAGAGAAAGAAGACAGGAAAGAGAAAGAGGAAAGGAAGGAAAAAGAGAAAGAAGACAGGAAAGAGAAAGAAGACAGGAAGGAAAAAGAGAAAGAGGATAGGAAGGAAAAAGAAGACCGGAAGGAAAGAGAAGAAAAGTCTGACAAAAATAAGGAAAGAAAGGAAAAGAATAGGGAGGAGAGGAATAAAGAGGAAAAGAAACCGCCTCCCAAGAAGGCTAAACGCAATGAGCTCGCAGCCCTGTTGGACAGTAATGATGCTTTCCAGATGACCTTCACATCGATGTACGACCGTGTCAAAACTCAGCGCAATCAAGCAGCTCAGCGCGGTCGTGAGCCAGATACGCCTAAAAGGGAACGGTCCTCCAAGTCCTCTTTTGACAAGTTCCAACAGAATCGTAAGAAGAAGGGCAGCAAAGCCAAGTCCTCCCTCTACTCTTACGGCAGCTCCTCTGAACAGAGTGGCAATGACGACGATGATGACGACGACGATGATGATGACGACGATCTCAGCGATCTTTCAGAATCGGAATTGAGTCAGAAGGCAGAGGCGCCGATGAAAGAAAGTAAACCGAAAACGAAAAAGATTAAAAAGAGACCGCATCTTTCTTCTTCATCGTCTTCTTGCGACGATGACGACGACGCCTTATTGAGTGCGACGAAACCTAAGGGGAAGAAAACAGACAAGTTCAGCGAAATTTTCAATAGTTCAGAATCTGAGAATGAAGGAGGTTTTCACACATCGGGTAACAAATCTAAGGCGAGTAAGAAAGCTAAGAGCAAACCTGTAGCCAAACGCAGGAAAACGCGAGAGGATTCGTTGGATTCCTTGACTTCCCACGACGAATTCGTCAAACCGAGCCAAAAAGCAGCTAGTCATATCTATTCCTTGTCCAGTCTCACGGAAACTAGTCAGGACGATGAAATGGATTTATCCGATACGGGGGGAAGTTCTAAATCTGTCAAGATAAAGAAGAAGAAAAAGAAGATGAAGTCGTCGCCCATTGAGCAACGGGATTCATCAGTCGAGTCTATTTCACTGAAGTCATCCAAAATGGACAGGGACTCCTCATCAGAACCTGCGCCTAAAAGACCCAAGGAGAAAGAGGATGAGAAGAAGTCGAGTAAAACGGACACGAACACCGACAGCAGTAAAAGTGAATCGATGAAAGCGGGGAAGGACGAGAAGAAGAAAAAGAAAATTTTTGTGAAAGATACTACAGAGGATGTGAAGAAGGCCGATGCGAAACTAGCAGATGAGAAATTGAGCAAATCATCTAAAGCAGAGGAGGAAATGAAGAGGAAAGATTCAGAGGAGAAGAAAAAGAAGAAGAAGAAAAAGTTTGATCCAAAAGAAGAGGAAGAACGTGTCAACTCACTCATCACTAAAGTGTATGACAAGAAACCAGAGAAGGAAGAGAAAAGGAAGAAACCAAAGTTTGTCTTTGATAGCGAGTCCGATGACGTTCCTACCTCAGAGAAATCCATGGATCTTAGCGATTACTCCTCCCACCATGAACCGAAATCCACGCCGAAAGAAAAACCACAGAGCGATTCGCATGTAAAGAAAGAGGAACCAACGCCTGAACCAGTCAAAACGAGTAAAGACAAAAAGGATGGCCACGAGACGAAGGGTGTGTCAAAAGCAGATAAGCTGAAAGAAACACCAGGGAAAAAGGAAGACCCTTCATTGGATTCAATACTGGCAAAGAAAGATAAGAAAGAATCTAAAACCCCAAAACACCAAGCGAAGTCTCCCTCAGTTCAAGCCACCAAATCTCCTTCAGTTCAAGCCAGCAAATCTCCTTCAGTTCAAGCCACCAAATCTCCTTCCGTTCAAACTGCCAAGTCTTCTGCACAAGCCCTCAAGTCCCCTTCCATTCAAACCGCCAAGTCCCCTTCCATTCAAACCGCCAAGTCTCCTTCTGTACAATCCAAGTCTCCTTCAGTTCAAGCCACCAAGTCTCCCGTACAAGCCACTAAATCTCCTTCCACACAAGCCACTAAATCCCCTTCGGCACTAGCCACCAAGTCGCCTGTACAAGCCACTAAATCTCCTTCCACACAAGCCACCAAGTCGCCTGTACAAGCCACCAAGTCTCCTTCCACACTAGCCACCAAATCTCCTTCCACTCAAGTCACCAAATCTCCTTCCATTGATCATACGAAAAAGGAGAAAGATGTGGAAAAGAAAAACAAAGAAGAATCCGAGAAGAAAAAGGATCAGCAAAAGAAAAAGAAGACAGAATCTAAAACTGAAGTGAAGGAAACACCAAAGGAAGTGGAAAGTGTTTCTGAAGATTACAAACCTAAGAAGAAGAAGAAGAAAAAGGAAGATATCAATGAACAAGAAAAAACACCGAAATCTTCTTTGTCAGACAAAGGTTCCGAACCATCTCATGCACCAGAAGACAGGAAAAAGGAAACTCAGTCGGCTTCTGGACACCCGGAGAAAGTGGTGGATGAATTTGTCAGCTTTTGGGGTACTCCGAAGCCTGTTCTCATTCCAAAGAGGTTGAAGGATTCAAAGAAACCCGAAGACGGTGACAAAACCAGGAAAGATTCCAAAGAAGAAGGTATAAAATCGGAAAAGGACGATACAGTGATAAAAGAAGAGATCACGTCGAAAGAAGCCGGTGATGACAAAGAGAAATCAGAATCGGAAGAAATGGGGAAATCGGAAAAGTCATCCGAAATGCTGAGTCCTAAAACGGAAGTTGAATGCTTGGAGGACATGATTGTGCCGTTATCAGAGGCGGAGACCACAGTCATTACGGAGTCTGGACCACCATCAAGCGAACCAGAGAGCCTCTTGATCCAAGAAGAGAACTCCAACGATTCCCCGGTCGAAACAAATGAAACGGCCATCGGACTATCCGTAGAAATAGATGACGACGACTATCCATCCCTCGTCATCGATGAAGTCGGGGAAATGTCTTCGGAGAAGAAGTTGACCAAAAAGGATAAGAAATTGTTGAAGAAACAGCAGGAGAAGGAAATCAACGATCGAATGACGGAAGTCATCGACAAAGTAGCGAGGTCAGGCCCCAGTGAAGATGAAAACAAGGACAGTCCGTCAACCATTGAAAGTAATGACGACAAAGAAGTTTTATTGTCGGATGTCATAAGCCAGTTGAACTACGACAGCAAAATCGACAGACACGATAGAAAATCTTCAGTTGTCTCCGATATCATTTTCCCAGAAAAGGACGACAAAAAGGGCAACAAACAGAATGTCTTGTCTCGTGATAAGGACAAGAAGGAGGATGCCACTTTGACGCAAGGAAAGAAAGACCAAGACAAGAAGAATAACGAACCAGTAAAAACATTTGATGTGCAAGACGAAGAGACGAAAAAGAGAGATGAAGAACTTCTCAAATCTCTCGCCGTGCTGTGTGACCCCAACATGGGCAAGCAAGCCGTCATTGAAGACTTGCCTCCGAAGAAGCCAACGGAAGAAGAGTTGAGAAAGAAAGAAGACGAAAGGAAAAGGAAAGTGGAAGAAGAGAAGAGGTTGGCTGAGGAAGCGGAAAAGGCGAGAAAAGAAAAAGAAGAGCAAGCTATGAGAGAAGCCTCGGACGAAGCTGCCAGAGCGGTTGAATCGTTACTAGAGTTCCAGAGCGGGTTTGAAATTGAACCGATGGGAGTGGGTGAACCAGAACTGCCACCTCTGTACATCGAACCAGCTGAAAAGGAGCCGAGTTTGGAATCGACAAAGCCAGACCCCGACAGCATCTCTGTTCTCTCAACGAGCACTTCTCTACCGGAAAAGACTACCATATCTCTGGACGACAAACTCCCCCCTTTTCAAGAGAAAACTCTGGAAGACGGCAAAGATTCCGGACACAAGGATCCGTTCACACTGTTGCCTCTTCCACCACCAACGCAGACGGACATCAATCCAGTGCCCGCCTCCGTGTTCCAGACCTCTCAAAGAAATTCAATGGGAATGGCTGCCAAGGAGAAAACACCGGAGCCATCGTCTGCTATTCCACAAATTCCCCCATCAATGCACTGCCCTCAGATGCCACCCATTCAGTTACCCCAGAAACCCATTCAATCCCCTCAGATGTCAATGACACCCACCATCCCAACATCAATGCAGTCTCCCCAAAGGCAGATGCAATCCCCGCAGAGACAAAACCAATCTCCGCAAAGACAACTGCAATCACCGCAACGTATGCAGTCCCCTCAACGTATGCAGTCACCTCAACGTATGCAGTCACCGCAGAGACAGATGCAATCCCCACAGCGACAGATGCCCTCTCCCCAAAGGTCTCTGCAATCTCCACAAAGATCTATGGTCTCTCCACAACTTCCACAACTTCCCATGCAGTCACCTGGACCCAATTTACCACCCAGTCAAAGGAATCCTTTCTTCAACAAGGAAGGAAAGCCAGCCGAAAGAAACTTTATGTCTCCAAAGAGAGACTTGCCGTTCAGTCCGCCTAATCACCCAGCCCACGAAGGACTAAATTCCATGCCACCATCCCATCGCAGACCGTCTGGTGGATATTCCGACGCACCTCCGCCGGAGATGAAAGAAACGATGTATCAGAGAAGGAAATCCCAAGAATTACCACAACCAGAACCAGCACCAGTTTTCCCCGGGCCTCGCAGAAACACCATTGCAATCCCGGATGGCACTACCACCGTTGCGAATTTGGACATGAAGTTCCACCCGAGACAAAACGTTGGATCTGGTGGTAATACTAGAGACGGTCCTATCAATCCCCTCAACCAGTCCGCGTTGCCAGCCCCAGTGTCCATCTCGTTGGACCATCACCCACCGACCAAAGCATCCCTGGAAAAGAATTTCCAAGCGCCGATGAGAAACTTGACCATACCCCCTCATCAGGAGAACTTGATGTCTCCGAGGCAGAAGTCCCCCGGAAACCCTCCCTTCAAAGACAACGGCCCACACGAAATGCTTCGGCCACCCGTCAAAGGAGCGATGTTCCCGGCAACACGGGGAGGACTTTTCCCCGATTCAAGAATGCCGCAGCCGAGAGGAAACGCACCAGAGCATCTGTTCATGCAAGGCAAAGCTCCATTCCACGGAGACGTACCTTTCCCTCCAAAGGTTCAGGAACAACCGAGACTAAAAGGACCACCAGGAAATCTCGCTCCTTTCGCTCCCAAAGACCCCGTTCATTTGTTGGGGAAACCTTCTTCCCACGAGGCAGCAAACATTTTCAAATCGGTGCAAAACCAAGACCAGATTGTACAGCAGATGACGAAGGGAATGCAACCTCCATCCATCGCGGAATCGGGATTCCCTCAACTGAAGAACATCCCCCCACCAGGAATTCATGAGTCGGCTCATCACAACCGAGAGTCGACTCCACCGGTTGTCGATTTCCTCCTCAACTCTCCATCTCCCAGTAGAAGCAACTCTGGAGGATTTTTCTCTTATCCTCCCAACTCAGAACCTGGCAAGCCAACGGGTACAAAATTGCCAGAAGCCACGGAACCTCACCAGAATCGCGACATTCTTTTCAACGCAGACTCGCGACCTAGATTCACGGAAATGAACACACCAGTCACACGCCCTGGTTTCCCACCGTCGTTCTATAAAGAACCGGTACCGAAACCATCGTATCCGGATATCAGTAACATCCCGCCACAAACAAATCCACAACCACCACAGCAGCAGCAGCAGAACCAACAGCAGCAACAACAACAGTTGCAACGTCAACAACAGCAGCTTCAACAGCAACAGCAACCCAATCTACCGACTTCACCCTTGGAGGATGACAAGAAGGGAGGAGCCGCTAAGAAACGGAAGAGGAATAAGAAATCTACCAAAGAAGACCGGGAAGCAGCCTTGGCAGCTCAGCAGGCCATTGAGGAAAGCGTTCAGGCCAACGTGGAGTCGATACACAAAGCGTTGAATGCCCACCATCAAAGGGCGGCCGCTGAAAAGGCAGGAGGGCCGGGCGATAAGAAGCCCATCGATGCTTACGATTTCGACGCACAAGTTAGCCAGGACATTGAGAATATCGAAAGTCACCAACTCACTATCGAGCCGGAAACGAGAGGCTCGAGATCCACTCGCGGTGGAGAGAGAGGAAGAGGTAGAGGCGGACGAGGGAGAGGCAGAAGAGGTAGAGGAGCTGTGGGAGTAGGAGGAATGATGATGTCGGACAATCACGACTCGTTGATGAATGTGGGTCACCAGGGCATGCTGCTTCATAATATGCAGCACCAACATCAACAACCGCAACAGCCACCACCACCGCCATTCCATCACCAACTCCATACCCCGTCAGGATTACAGCAATCCCACCCCCCACCCCAACCACCGATGACCAAACAGCCCCCTCCCTTCCCCCAGTCCATCCATCCGTCCCCTACGTCCCACCCTTCCCCAATCTCACAGCCCCCTCCTATCATACCATCACCACCCGTCGTTCACACTACCCCTATCTCTCACCCGTCATCTCTTCCCCATCATCTGCCACCGTCTCATCATCCTATGAACTCTCACCCTCTTCCTTCTCTTCCTCCACCTTCATCTCAATTTGGACCTGGCAATGTCTATTCGACACAACTACCTCATGCAGCAGACATGAGCAGACCAAACACCTCGAATGAGTGGTCGCCTAAACCATACAGCGTCCAACAGGAGGGCATACTGCAATCCAACAAGCCTTTGCCTCCGCATTCGTTCAAGTCCGATGTGGTCAGTCCTGAATCTAAAACGGACCTGGACTCGTCTTACGGTGAAGCCGAACTCGTTATCAACCTGGACGACCAGCCACCTAGTATTGAAGGGAAGGAGAACCAGTGTAGCGTCAATTCCGATGTGGACGACCAAAACGGGTCCGTTACTTCTCCCGCAACTCCCACCACCAAAAGCCAACGCTCGACTCGGCCGCGCAAAAAGACGGACTACAAAGCCATTGCGTCGGGTCAACCGCCACTGCCAAGGTCATCTCGATCGGGTGGCTCACCCAGAGGAGGTAGACCCATGGAAGCGCAATCCCCGAAGAGCGGAAGCTCTCCCAGAAACCGCAGCGCCGAAAACGTCAGTTCCTCATCGCCAGTCGTCAAATTGGAAAAGTTGGCAGAAGTCCAAACGAGGACTACTAGGAGAAGTAAGGAGACGAGTAATAAGAAGGAGGAGATTGGCGGTGGCGATGACTTCGCACCGAACGTGGTCAACGCCAATGAGGAATGGAAACCGAAATCGAACGTCGAGGAGATTAGTAAACCAGTATCGAAAGAGAACGTTTATGAGTTTGTGGATAACGAGCAAGACGCAAAATTGGAGCCTAATATTTTGCGATTGACGAGAGACAAGAAGAAGAGAATTCCGGAATCGTTCTCCGCGGATTCATCCTTCAACAAACTACCCCAACCCCCTCAACCCCAGGCTACAGTGATCGACCTCATGCCTGGCTCGCCGGAGTCGTCCAGCAGTACTCTCGGTTCTTTCAGCGATGCGAAGAAGACAGTGGAGAACCAGCTACCCAATAATCCACCGTCTACGAGCGAGGAGCCCCGAACTTCTCACCTCAGCAACGTAGACGCCGTCATTGACGCTGTCTCCAAAGGCATCCTGGGACCGAGTGAGGAAAGCAGCAGCTCCACATCAGAGCCAGCCCCAGAGCCCAGTGAGTACTTCTCCTTCTTCAAAGACAGTATTCCCGTTTACAATTATTATTATGTCTTCTTTTATTTTTTCACCAGATATATTTAATTATTTTCCACAATTCGTATTTCAGCAAATTTATAATTTAAAGATACAACTTGATTAAACAGAAATTATGTCTGTTATTATGAATTATTGTCAGTCTCTTTCTGTTTTTAGTTTAAAAGTTATATAAAATTATATTTTTTCCAATGTAGTAAGTAATGTTTTTTTTAACGTCTTTTCTATCTACAGCTGGGACCACCACCCGATCTAGTCGTCGATTGTCAGAGGCAGCGAAGAAGACAGCTGCCATCGAGGAACAGAAATCTGGTCCAGCAGAAGCTTCAAAACCAGAAACTCGCTCCTCCGGAAAGAAAGGGCCGACCGTGCCTCCCCTGCGGATAAAGGTGGATAAGAACGACGAAAAGCTGTACATCATCGATTCCTCTCGACACGGAGGCGGTCCTGGTGTTGGACCTATACCAGACCAGCAGCAACAACCCGAGAAATCTTCTCTCGCCTTCACGGTCAAATTCACCGACACCGGTACGGCCACTATCAAACCAGCCACTGGCCCGGGCAGCAAGACTGGAGGTACTGCAGCCGACAAAGAGGACGAAATGAACAGCGAGAAAGTCGGCAATGCCAATGCCAACAAGCAGCACATCGGCATGTTCTCGGGCTTACCTCAACCGGAGCTGCTGGAATCGGCAGCCGCTAAAGCAGCAGGTCTATCTCATAACAATGCACCATCGGCTACTACCTCATCCAGAAAGCTGTCGGCCGAACGCAGGAACGAAGAAATCCTCGCCGCTGGCAAAGGCGACGCGAATGTCGGCGGCATGCCTGTGATGTCACTTCCTGGCCACGTTCAGACTTCGATGGCCGCCGCTTCTACGGCTATGTCCTCGCCTGGCATTCCCAAAACGGCCACCCAGGCAATCACCAGCGTTCCCACTCCGACCACCACCATTCTCCCCTTGTGGGAGCAGAGGATGATGCACCAGGACGTCTTCGCCGGACGGATTCCCCTGTCCTCCAGCAACTTGCCGTTGCACCTTCAGCAGAAAGGCGGAAACCCCATGGTCAGCCAACCGTTGCAGAGACCCCTCAATGCCCACCTGGAGATGACCGGGGGTAAACGACCCCCTGGCGCTCATCAAGACATCCCGGGCAAGATGCTCCTCGGTGCTCACAACCCCGTGCCGCCTCATCCAGGCAAGGGAGGAAAGCACGGCGTCATGGAAGTCACGCAAGAGATGACTGCCAAGATGCACGCCGAGGCTCAGAAACTCCACGGGGTAGGTTTTTTCTTAATAATAATTAGATTTATTTATCGTGATGAATCATAACTGATTAATGGCTGTAGAATTTCATGTAGGAATTGATTGTCAATATTTGATTAAAATCCATTCAACGTTGTTGGATGGAAGAAGGAAGATGACATCTGCATGATAATTTAGAGAGACATCCACCTTTTCCAATGGTGTACATTTTTCAGATTTTCTCTTTTATTCTTTGTTTTTTTATTAGTGGATGGAAAAGTGTTTATTGTGAAATTGAAATGTTTCGGATTATATATTTTGTTTTTCCATTTATTTTACCCCCCTGCTCATTTTTCTTGTTTTCTTTGAACCACCACCAGAGTCACTTTGGCTTCCCCCACATGCCTCCCGCCCAGAGACCCCCGTTCATGCTGCGGGGTCCCGGCACCAAGCTGGGCATGGATGTCCGGTCTAGAACGCCTCCCGTCACCAGTGGCGCCATTCTCTACTCGGGAGTCGTCTCTGGCCAGCCCATCTCCCTCTCCCCCAAGAGCTCTAGCCCCGAAGGACAGGTTAGTAATAATGATGATAGTAATCAATATCCATACTTAGACGCTCAGTGGCACTTTACATTTGCCATGGTAATACATAAGACTCATGGGTACGCAGCTGATTTCTACTTCAAGTTATAATTTAAAAAATGTATCTGATTAGCACTTACATTACATATTACATATATATATAAAATTGTTTTAGATGCCTATATAGATAGACATTGTAACGGAGATAATTAGAAGTACACTAGTACATTTTGTTTGTTTTTGTTCGCACTGTGTATGTATTATGTTTATGATGTTCTATAGTATTATGTTCTTGTTGTTCTTTTGTCAATTTTTTATTTCTAAATATGTAATGCGCTTTGAGATGAATGTTTACTTTTATGGAAAGCATGGAAAGCGCACTATAAATGCTTTTTATTATTATTATTATTATTATTATTATTATTATTATTATTATTATTATTATTAGTGCTCTAGGTGCTAGGTGCTGGAAATAATGATAATGATTATCTGATTTCAGATTATTTTATCGACTTATTAACTTTGTTAATTAACCCTTTCCTCCACCCTGTCCTTCCATCCTCAGACAATCGAGAGACTTTCTAATCCTCTCCGGCAGGGTGAGCCCAGACAATCTCCGTCCCCACTCAGCCTTCGCATGGCAGGTGCTCACCCACAGGACCCCGCAAGGGTCTTGAAAGGTATGTAGGCTCCAAGGACACTCACTTCTCCTCAATGGATAGAGACAATCTAACGCTTACTAGTACAGAATGTAGCAATAGGAAGAAATTAATTACATTTTTTTCAAAGTCCAGAATTGTGTATATTACATGGGTGGTAAGGTAAGCCTTTCAGATCTTCTCTGATTTCAGACTTTTTACTATCCAAGTGAACTGAAAAGCATGCTGTATAATTGCATTGCATTTTCATTCATATATCAATTCAGGAGATTTAAGAAATTTATTTCCCATCTATTCATCATATTGTTTGATGTTTTCCGACCTGGTATCAATTTTTTTTTTTCTTTCATTTCATCTATCTATAATCAATAATTAATTTTGTCTTTCTTTCCATTTCCAACCATTTCACAGACGACGGGCCTCACGATAGAAACATGGTCATGCAGTTCTTGGAGAACCAGAGGCTTCAACAACAGTACAGATCCGTAGAGGCAGCCAGACTGAGGAACATCATGACGCCCAGCGACATCGCATTGGCTCATGAGGCGGGGCAAAGCGGTGGCCAGCCCATGAACCTGTCGGAAGCGGAAACCCGAAATCTGCCCGACCCGTCGCGCGGCACGCCCAAATCTCACCCGTCGTCCTCCCAAAGCCCGTTCCCCATGTCCTACATGGACCGCAAACCGGAAGGGGCCCGTCTGCCCGCGGGTGGCTTCATGCAGCCCAGCCCCGGAGGTCACCACGAAGGATTACCCGCCCACATGTACCCCCCGCCTCCTCCGGAAATGTCCATCCCAGGCATGCCCCCCCACCCGCCATTCGGCATGGTGGGCCGCTACCCCATGGACCCCCACGCGGTCTACGGCTCGGCCCAACAGCCCCAGCACATGATGGTGGGCCGGGAAGGCGTCATGAGTTCTCCCTTCCCGCAGGTCTTTCTCGCGGGGGCCCGCTTCCCCAACATGGACCAACTGGGCGACCAGAAGGAAGGAGGGGGTCACCCCGAACAGCAGCAGCCCCCATCCAGAGACATCCTCGGACCGTTGTCTCCGTCCCCCGGCAGCCTACAGCTGCAAGCGGCCGATCTCATGCGGCAGCCGGTGAACCGAATACCCGGAGAGTTATCGGCGAGGGACGGGCCTGTGGGCATTTTGCAGGTGGGTTTTCGAATCGCAGGAAACAATGTCCATTCTGCTTCTTTTTCTTTCTTCTTCTTTTTTTCACTATTATTTTACATGACTACACGATAAGTTTGATTAAAGAATCTGTGAATTTATAAATGTCAGCTCCATCACTTTCTATCTAGATTCAAGTCATCGACTGAGGTAACTTATAGGAAATAATGTAAGGAGTGTTAATTGTTGCAGATGAATTTGAATTTCCTTCAATTTATGAATAAAATAAAAGATTTAATTGAAAAAGAGTTTGAAGCTGACATTTATAAACACAGAATTAGTTTGAATATCTACTCTCCTATTTCCTACACCCTTGTTTAAATCGCAGCCTTTTCTTCGTTTTGTACAGAGATACCCTGTCATGTGGCAAGGAGCGCTGGCCCTGAAGAATGACAACAGCTACGTCCAGATGCATTTCATCGCGGGCAACCGTCGCCTGCCCAACCAGGCCCTCCCCCAGCCCATGCCCAACGGAGCTCTGCCTCCGCTACGCATCTCTCAGAGGATGAGGCTGGAACAGGCACAGCTGGAGGGAGTGGCCAAGAGAATGCAGGTACGTACAATGAATGTAGCAATAATAATAACAACAATTAATCTTTATTGTCCATACAAGATGGAAATTTGTTTGGTTTACAATTGACGAGTCTGTAGTTAACCCTGGTAACGTTTGGGGTGCCATTCCGGAAGTCAGTGCCAATCCGTTCATTACCTGATGAGAATTCAGTTGCCA
>JAULCB010237222.1:0-13012 GCA_032358575.1 Dendronotus rufus
GAGAGATAGAGAGAGAGAGAGAGAGAGAGAGAGAGAGAGAGAGAGAGAGAGAGAGAGAGAGAGAGAGAGAGAGAGAATTGTGTGGTGTGTATGTGTGCGTGTGTGTGTGTGTAACGTGTGTGCGAGTGTATCATGTGTGTGTGTCTGTGTGTGTTTGACGAGGGTGGGTGAGGCAGTGGTAGGCACGATACACCATAATATTCATCCTTTATGACGTGTTTGAGGAAGGAGGACGAAGAGGAGGAGGAGGTTGAGGAGGAATGAAAGAGGGGAAAATGCGCATGCGTACATCGAATCTTTGATTTCATTGGCCCAACGGATAATTATGCGGGTTTTTTCAGTGACGTCGACCAAGAGTAAAAGCGCTTTCTTCCATCACGTGATATTTATCCGCCATATTCCGACGAGACCACGGAGGGAAACTCAGCTTTTACCTATATCCACGGGTAAGATGATTATATAATTTATTTTCTACTGACATGAAAACTTTTATTTCACTTGTTGGGTTGTTACTTCAGTTCAGATTTGAAATTTATGTTCTTTCTTACGATTTTAAAAATCTTGAAGTGAGTTTCGGTCCGCTGATGGAGTGAAGAAAGACAGGTATTCAGCCTTTTGCAAAGCATGCTGGGTACGAATTTCTCCTTTCTCGGTTCTGTCGTTCCTTCAGAATACAACTCGAGGATCTCACTAGACAGACGTCTGCTAGGGCCCTTTGTAAATTACTTGTCAATCGTGTGGGATATGTATCAACGTTTTCTTCTTCCCAACATTTAATGTGATGGAATTCTAGATAGACGTGTAGATATACATACCCAGATTAAGTAACGATAATTTTATTTTCATAATTCGCCGGGAAGTGTTTGTCAATCCGACTTGGGAGTTTTGGATTCTAGGAAGGAGGTATAAAGAGAGAGAGAGAGAGAGAGAGATTGGTTGGTTGGTTATTTTATTTATCTAGTTTATTTTTTGGGTTCTTTTCTCTTTTTTTCTTGATGCCATGCCTAGAGTGGGAAATCATTTAGACTGTCAGTCTTTCCCCAACAGGTTTTTCTTTATAATATTACAAAGCTTGTTAGTAGTACCTTTCTAGAGTGCTGCATGTCCATCTATCAATACTTTTGGAGTGGTTTGATTCCTCCCTTGAAAAATAACAAACTTGCTAGATATGCCTAAGGGACAAAGAGTGAGATAAATTCTGTATTTTCGCCACTGACGAACCAATCCTATCAGGCATTTACATTATGGGGTATCTAATACTGTCTTGACGCCCTGTGTCTGCCTCTCATTCAGGAACAAAAATAAACAAAATAATACAATTTGGGGGTGTTTTTTTATATCTAGGCCTATAGGGTACCTAGATTATAGCCTTACATATATATAAACTCTTATTTCGACATCTAGTACGGTATAAAGTGTGTACAACATTGTCTTTTAACACTTTTTATTTCACTTGTTTTGTTCAAACTTGTATTGCCGCTCGTCGAAACTCAATAACAATACAAATTAGATCAAATCTGAACTAAGCAGAACCATATAAAAATAATAATGGTTTAATATCTCTAGATCTTTTCGTCACGTTAATTGATACAGAGTGGATTGGTAGCTCTTCTGCATTTGTAGATCTAGAATCCTAGATCTCAATCTAGACCTAGATTCTAGCTAGTTATAGGGTCTAGATTCTAGATCTAGAATTCTAGATGGAGTTGCATAATTTAACCCTCTTCCCAGCCCAGTGATATTTAATCTACCTAGAATCTAAATCCAGGATTAGGATGTGAAGCCACGTTTTCCAGCTATGCAGAATTCGAAGATGACCATTCTGTAGCAATTAACGCTACCTTTCTTTTTAAACTAAAATCATCATAGATCAAGGGTATTGCATGTTTTCACAAAACAAATTCTCCACCTCCCAATATGGTAGTCTACTGCCAGTTGTCTGACATGTTCGCTTAAAAGAATAACATAACATAAAACTCTTTATTTTATATGTTCCTTATTCATTATATATCTGACATATTATATCCACTATTAATATGACTCAAAACACCGGGTTTGGTATACTGTACCAAGGATTGTGGAAACAAATTGATATATTAAAACAAATTTAGGGTTCACTTATCCCAACACACTTTGCCTCAAACGTATCAACAGGGAAGATTTTACAAGATGATTTCATTATCATTTTTCACCTTGGGTCACTCGATCCATCTAGGAATCTTTTGGTTGATTTCCCTGTCATCCTACTATTCAGAAAATATGATTTCATTATTCATTTTTCCAGGCCCTTCAGGGTAAAAGTGCATTTTGTAACTCATATCGGCTGCTTATCGTTTACATTGAATGTCACAGAACTTCAAACTTTCACATTGTATGCTACCTTGTGTTACCAATCAATGTTTCTTTTTACACAAAATTCACTATAAATAACAGTATGAATGCTATAGGTTTATATGTCAATATTAACTTTTGTAACCTGTTATCATAAAACATTTATTTTTGTCTCCTTTAATAATTGGTAAACTATGCAAATGGTCTGTTTGGCGATTATTTTTGCCTATGCAAAGAATACATAATAGATCACGGAATGATTTGTCACATGAAGAGGTCTTTTAACTAGGTGCATGATTTTCTGCTTAGATGGGAGGGTGTACCAGAGCCAGATGGGTATGTTTTGGTATCTCTATCAATCTTCATACTTATGAGCACTATATTAACTCAAAAAAACAAAAAGAAACAAAATAATTTCTTAATTGAGGTTTTAATGGGGTTTTTACAATTTTGTTTTAACGCAAACTTATTTCTCTACCCCCAGGTTTTCATAGGTACAGTGGATACTCATCATGGAAATAGAAGACAAAACAGATTTGCTCAAGAAAAAGACTTTGGAAAATGGTGATTGCCTGGATGGTCATGAAGAGGATATGGACATACCTGATATGAAATCTTCTGCAAAGACTGCCATATCTAATGGCGAATCCATCAATGGAAATGGGACTGTAGATGAACATAGCAGTGATGGTGTCGTGGAAAATGGAAAATGTGCTCAAGATTCAGATGTTGATTCTAATTCTAATGACCCTAAGAATTCTTCTATGGAATGTACGAAAGAAGGAAATGCCAATGCTGTGAGTGAGGTGAATTCTGAAGCAATGGACACGGACAATAAGGAAAGTGAAAAACAAGATGTTTGTGAGGATAAAGACCATGAAGAGGTTTTAGATGGGGAATCAAATAATCAAAAGGAATCTGCTGTGAATAATGTTTGTGATATTTCTGATGAAGAGAAGTCTTCAGATGTCAAAACAAATGATGAGGATTCAGAGTGTGGAGATGCAGAAAAAATGCCTGTTGATTATGATGACTGTGAGAAAAAGTCTGGAGAGGAAACTGTTAGGGATAGTGATATTGAAGAGGATAAGTCTGTCGAGAAGAACGATAGTGAAAAGGAAAATTTCAAGAAAGATCCAAAAGAATTAAAACAAGCTTTAGAAAAAAGTATACCAAAAGAGACAAATGCACGTAAAGACTCCATGAACGATGATGTAGAAATTATAGGCGAGTCAAAACTGATTCAGATAAATTCCCCTTCCCTATCAAATGTCAGCTCTCAGAATATAATTTTGGTCAGTCCAGGGATGACCAATTTTTCACCTTACTCGTCCTCTCATTCATTTTCTCCCGGACAGTCCATGTCTTCTGGATTTATGATGAACGGTGGCAGAGGTGGTTCAATGTCTCCCATGTCTCTTATTCAGGCGGCCAATGTTCCCCCCAAACCTAAATCTAGTTTAGATCAGATTGAACTTATTCGTTGGGAAATACAAAATCGTCTCAACACTCGACCAAAATATTTCAAACCCAATCCATCAGCTGAACTTGGACCTCTCGCCAAATTTCTCTTTGATATCGGTTCTAATCTTATAAAGGAGGCTGTGTATCACGAGCTTGTCAAAATTCAGTCCAAGAAGAACGAGGACAACACACTGTCAGAAAAGGAAAAAGAAGATCTGGACAAGCTTAAGGACATTGAGAGGGACTTACACTCGTCAATCGGTCATCTGAAATTGAAAATGAAGAAGAGATGTAAAACGTGTAATTTCCAGACTGAATTCAGCAATGTGCTCTACCACCACAAACAGTATCCTCATGAGGACAATAAGAACTTGCACTGTGCTCATTGTTCCTTTGTCACCAAGCAACCAATGACATTCAAATTTCACATTGAATCCGAGCATAGTATCCAGCCAAGACTGCATGACAAAAAAGCTTTCCACGAGTGTGATCTTTGTCCTTATGAAAACAATCAAGACATGAAACTGACCATTCATAAGCAAAGATGCTCTAAACAATTTCGGCCTCTTTTCAACTTGCACCCCAGTTGTCTTTCAGGCGCTGAGATAAATTTGTCTCTTGAGAACATTTTCTACAAGCCGATTGTTCCCAAAAATCTGAAAATATTACAACAGAAGCATGCTCAGCAGCAAGCTGCACTTGCCGAAGCCCGACGGCAGCAGGCAGAGGTCCAAGCGTTAGTTGCGCAGAAGAATGCTGCAGCCCTGGCAGCCAAAAAGCACCATCATCGTAATATTTCAACCCCTCAACGTTACAATTCTCCCAATGCGCCACAATTCCCTAACCGTCCCCAAGGCCCAACAATGCCCAACGTTCGCTACAATTCAAGATCCCCGGGCAATCCGTCACGTCCAACGGTTGCCAACATGCTGAAGGATAAGCAGAACAGGCCCAGTCCAAATTTCAGTCAATCTCAGAACAATAATAATAGTGCTCCTGGTGGGTTTGAAGTATGTGAGATTTGTGGAGGTTATGTCAAGGATCGGAAAGCATTGCGCATCCATTTCTTTTATGCTCATAGAATTGACCTACCTTTTAACTTATTTGACAGAAGTCAGCCTCCTCTTTACTGTGCTACATGCTATGTTCGTTTCTGGACTGCTCAAGGTCTTCGTAAACATATTGACGTTCATGTCCAAGAAAAGAAAGTTCCAGACGGCTTTATGGGTGAAGGTGTGCATGGTAAATGCATTTCATGCGGTCAACTTGTGGGTAATATAGTTGTTCATATGAGAGTTGTACACAATAGAGAGATTCATCATTATATCAATGCTTTGATGTGTATGTTCTGTGGTGCAAGTTTCAATTCCCGACCAAATGTAGAGCGTCATATCACTGATGTCCATGGGACCATTGACATAGCCACTGGTGCTGTGAAAGTGAAAGCCAAACTCAAATCTTCACCTCAAACAACCCAACGACAGTCGAGGGATCCAAAAAAAGGGAGCGGTGGTAAAGACAATCTGGTGAAGGGCAGTGTGTGTGTTCTGTGCAATCTAAATTTTGGCCGCAACGTAGACCTGACCAGACATTGCATGCGCATGCATCATACATGTATGAAATGTGGTATGGTAGTGATTGACAAAGCTTCCCTTCTCAAGCACACTTGTTTATCCTCACCGAGTGGAACCCGTGATTGCTCCATGTGCTCTGAAACTGGCTTCCACCCAGCCTATTACGTCAAACATCTTAGAGACAAACATCTCCGAAAGTTTTCCATCACAGTTGCTAAAGTCTCTGCCCCCGTGATTGAGAGATGGATCAAGCGCCCGTATCCATTCAAAGCTGGTGACAATGATCCCGTCGAGATATCCTCTTCTGAGGATGAAGAAGTCGCTTCTGAAGTGGTTGAAGCGGTTCCTCCTCCAAAAGATCCAGAAAGTACCCAGAACGATGCAGATTCTCAAGGAGGTCCTAAAAAGAAGGCACGGGTTGGACCCGCATCGAAAATAGGACGACCAATACTGTCCGAGGAGGAGAAAAAAGGCGATGATTGTGAGAAGAGTCCCTCACCAGCTCGAGTTTCTATGGGTAGTATCAAGCGAAAGATGAGCATCGAGTCAACCCCGGGCAGGATGTCCAAGAGGCGTAAATAGGCCCTCTGCTAAGTGCCAATGTTTAATTGATTAATCAAACTTTGTTGGGGGTTTTTTGTGTGTATTTTTAAAGAAAATATCTATCTGCAGTGAATAATGAATTTGTATTTTTTTTCCTTGAGATTTAAGATGAAGTGTTACAGTTAAAGGCAAGGTTAAGCAAAATCTGGTGAAGTAGTAGATTTTGTTTCTATTGGTTATTGGCAACAACAGAAGATTAACACAGATTACTGCTCTAATTATTATTATTTTTTTATCTTCATCATTCATAGTTGGCAAGCTTTTTTGAAATTATGATCCAAGTCTAATGCTCTGTAAGTTTAGTTCCAATTTAAAGATTCCATCTTTCAACTAATTGAATGTCTTTAGATATTATAGGTATAATTTTACTTTGTAAACTTTGTTTGAGTTGAGATAAAATATTTGCTTGAAGTCTTATGATTGAATTTCTTTCAATCTTGATAACTTGTGTATGTGGAGACTGTTTTAATCACATATTTATATTATATATTATTAATTTCTCCACTTTCTTATTCAGTACCCCATTAGCAGGGGATTGAAGTTTGTAAAATTCACTTTACTTTTCTTAAATCTTTATGTTTGAATATATTTCTGATTTTGGAATCCTGAAATATATTTACATGTCACTAATTTCATTCGCATGTATGTTGCAACACTTTTTTGTCATATTGATAATTAATCACTCCTCACTCGTATTTATTGTCATCTTGATTTCACTTACAAAAAGACTAGTCAATTCTTTATTTATTCTTGACCCAAAACTTTTGATGCAATTCTCTCTCCCTCTCTATCTATCTACATATTATTATATGTCTATCTCTCAATTGTAAAAAAAGACACAAAAAAAGAATAAAGAATTGCCTTGTCAAGGACAATCTATATCATCAAGGCTACTTTGTTTATTGACACATCATTATGGATTGTTTCATATAAATTATGTTAATGAATTAGTGCAAACTACAGGTAGGCTAAACAAGTGGATTCAGGAGTGTAGAAAAGATGATTTCTGGTGTTTTAATTTTATGTCTCGTCTGGAAAACAGAAACTTGGAAATGTGTGTTGATTGGCTCATCTATTATTTTTGAGTACCGGTATGAAATAACTTTTAGTGATACTGACCACTAGAGATGCTTGCGCCTTGTTTTGTTATTTAGCAGTCAATGGTTATACTAAAAGAATTCTTGCATGCTTAAAATCATACTTTTCCAACTTTGCATGTGTGAATAAGAGGTAGTAGTAGTAGATTCAAGTTCAATTCTTAACTTTCAAAGGGCGGTTTCCAAGTAACATTTTTTGTGTGATTATTTGCTTTTGACACAACTTTGCAGTGACAATACTCGACAGGTCATAGTTTTCAACATCTATATTCTTACTAACTTGGATGAGAATTCACAAAGTTTGTAAATTCTTGTCCCGAAATTTGGGTCTTATTTTTCGAGTGAAAATTTCAAATTCTTAAGTTGATATTTATTTGAAGAGAGGCAAATTAATTTTCTTTACTGGAACATCTCTAGCTTATAATCATAAGTGATGTATAACTTATAAGATCCATGGTCATCCACTTTGTTGTATATTATACTGTTTGTGTAATGTTTGAAAATCCCTGGAGTGAAGTGAGAATTTGCCTTTCCTATGTCTTCTGTGATAACAATAATTGTTTTATGTACAGGTACTGTGTGGGATTGGAAGTTGTTGGGATTTGTCTAATAATTGTACCACTTCCCATTTCCCATCGAGTGTTTTTCTATATCAAATCTTTATTAGTATTCTTTGACATATTTAATTTTATTGCATTTTTGGTTCCTTTTTTTGTTGTCTTGAAATGTGGCTTCATGTGCAGACGTTTGACTAGGCCGATAGAGATCAATCACATGTTTGTCATTAATTCTGGATCGAAAAATGGAAAATGGATTAGTAAGAAATGTGTAACGAGATGTCCCACCAATATATTTAGTTTTTTTTTTACGTGAACTTGTGCCAATTTGTTTTTCTCACCAGTTCCAATTACTTTATATTTTTTTCTTGATCCATTTACTAAATTTTACCTTTCAGTGTAAGCGTTCCCAATTACACATTTTCAAATCTCTTATTGATTATGATTTAAAGCTTGCTTGGCTTAAAAAGTTATTGTTTGCGAATAGTACAAATTTGTATTGTTAACTTACACAGGTAGATTTTTTAATGTCTTTTGCATGTGTGTGTTTTTAGTCTGAATAGTTTGTTTGTCCTATTTTTTTTATCCATCTTTAATTTTAATTTTAAGGCATAAAATTTGATGCCTGGGAGCAAAACTGATGACAGCAGCAGTTTGACGTTTGTTGGCAGTTTGACGTTTGACAATTGTCAAACTGATAATAATACACACAACCATTTTTGTTTGAGATGAGTTTACAGTAAACGAGTTACTCAATCTTAATTTATGTCAGGGAAAATAGATTATAAATGAACCTTTATAATTGTTATTATTTTGGATTTACTCATTTGAAGTGTTATTTTCTTTCGAATGCCACCGATACTCAAAAATCCCTTGGTGAAAATAAGAAGGGGAGACAGGTGGTGAATGATTGTTGCCATTTCATGTGATGATAATGTACATTTCCCATCTTGTGCCCATACTGTACATATATATGAAAATCCAAATGTTTCAGAAATGTGTATATTGTTATGTATTGATTATTATTATTATTGGCATATTGTTCCACTGGCATCTGTGTGCTAAAGATGACATGTTGTTGCTTTTTTATTTTTGTGTGCATTTTATTTTATATTTTTAGAATTTTTATTATTCATGGATTTTGATGTTATTATTAAGTCAAAATGAAGAGGAAAAAAAGTCCTTCACTAACTTATGACTATGGACTGTTGTGTAACATTCCATAATAGAAATTTCCAGATTTCTGCGTGTGTAATTGCAATGTGTAGGGCTATTTCTTGTACAATTTTTTGAAATTTAGAGTATTGTGAAGGTCAGAATATAGTTGTCAAATTTGTTGAACCTGTGTTTGCTTATGTAAAAGATTTAACGAAGACGGATATATATATATATTAAATTTAGTATAATTGTCGTAAGTAAAAAACAAAACAATCGACTAAGTTCACCTGGTCTAATAATAATACTTGTTCAGTTGCTGTTTTAGTTTCACCTTTGGCCTGTTTTATAGTGTAGTAATAGTAAAGAGAGGCTTTAAAAAAATTATTTTCTTTATAAAACAATTTCCATCATCAATTTATAATGTTTAAAAGATTTATATGTTATGGTTTATAAGAATAAGATGCATCGTCTAAGTATTAGAAATGAGAATGTGAGAATATTTAAATTTTGACTTGTGTTTGAGTTTGAATCATAACTATTGACTGATTGGAATTTTAAAGAAATAACTATACTGTACTGTTGTTAATTTTTTTGGAGATGTCACATTTCCTTTTGGTAATTTTTGTTGTATGTGTCTCTTTATAGTCTTTGCTCTTCTCAACTGACCTGTTGCCTTTGTGTTTTGTTCTTTTTACATTTTGCATCTCAAGTACAAATTGAGAATAGAGAAACTAAAATTATAATAGTTTGTTTTTTCATTTCTTTTATTCTTCTAGTTCTAGTATCATAAATTTCCATTATTCATATCGTCGGCGGACAGCCAGAAGTCACTTTGTCCAAAATTCATGTTTTGCGAAAAAAACGGATTTGACGTTAGGCTAAAAACTGAAGACATCTCGTTGTTGCTATTTTTAACATTGGCAAAAACGGACATTCTGGCTGTCAGCCGATGATATATAACATATAAATGGCTTCAGTTGGGGTGTCGACAAGACAGATACTTGACTTGTATGCCACTTTCTATTTCTAGATAGGGGGCTAGTCTATCGCTTCAGATTACTTTCCCAACCTACATCATCAAGTGCTGACCATGATAATGCCATAAGGCCAACGTGTTATGACCAGGATATGAACTCGAAACCTCAAGTCAAACACGCTGACCATAAGGTCACTGTTCTGACCAGGATTTGAACCTCAAGTTAAAGTTGAAAAAGCTTGGCAATGTGGGTTGGGAAAGTAATCTGAAGCAGAAGAAGCAAAATAGGCCACTATCAGGATTTGAATTCGAAACCTCAAGTTGAACACGCTGACCATAAGGTCACTGTGTTCTGACCAGGATTTGAACCCGAAACCTCAAGTCAAACACGCTGACCATAATAAGGTCACTGTTCTGACCAGGATTTTAACCTCAAGTTGAAGTTGAAAAAGCTTGGCAATGTGGGTTGGGAAAGAAATCTGAAGCAGAAGAAGCAATAGGCCACTATCAGGATTTGAACTCGAAACCTCAAGTCGAACAGGCTAACCATATATTATAAGGTCATTGTGTTCTGATTAGGATTAGAACTCGAACATGCTGATCATGCCATAAATAAGGCCAACGTGTTATGGCCAGGATTTGAACTCAAAACCTCTTAAGTCTAAGTTGAACACGCTGACCATAAGGTCACTGTGTTCTGACCAGGATTTGAACCCGAAACCTCAAGTCAAACACGCTGACCATAAGGTCACTGTTCTGACCAGGATTTGAACTCGAAACCTCAAGTTGAAGTTGAAAAAGCTCAGCAATGTGGGTTGGGAAAGTGTAATCTGAACCATAAGACCACCGTGTTCTGACCAGGATTTGAACTCGAAACCTCAAGTCGAACAGGCTAACCATATATATAAGGTCACTGTGTTCTGATTAGGATTTGAACTCGAACACGCTGATCATGCCATAAGGCCCTCGTGTTATGACCAGAATTTGAACTCGAAACCTTTAACTCTAAGTTGAACACTGACCATAAGGCTACTGTTTTCTCATCAGGATTTGAACCCGAAACCTCAAGTCGAACACGCTGACCATAGCCATAGATACAGTCACTTTTCTTCTCAGGATTTAAACCTGAAACCTTAAGTCGAACACGCTGACCATAAGTGCGAGGCCATACGTTACGTTGAGCGATACTGAGAAGAAAAATTAGTAAGTTACACAGGAGGGTGGCTATGCTAAAAGCGATTCTTGGACTATTGCTAATGTCCCGCTAGTTAAGAGCGATACAATTAGTTTTGATGTTTCTTATCGCTCCGTCAGAACTACGTCATCCTACGTCACATGTGAAGTTTCCGTCCTTCATCGCCTCGCGTGTTCCCACTTTTGTTGTCTGACATCATTTTCACTAAACTTCCTCTAGTCCTAGGTTGAGTTTTATTGTGCGTTTGCAAATAAAATTTCGTAATGTTTTTTGTTTTTTTATGGATTCTTAATCAGCATCAAATTTACTGCATTTGATACTACCAGATGAGAAATTGTTGAAATTAGAAATAAATTTGTATCTTTATTGGACCTCATCAGTTTGTCGCTAGAGTATTGCTACGACTACGAATACGAAGTATCGCTGGTCTGTATGGCCACCCTGTCGCTATTGGATAACATCGCTTTGTCGCTCGTCTATCGCTTATTGCTAGAGTATCGCTCTATGTATGGCCTCACCCTAAGGCTGCTGTGTTCTTATCAGGATTTGAACCCGAAACCTCAAGTCGAACACGCTGACCATAAGTGGCCACTGTGTTCTGACCAGGATTCGAATTTGAACCTGACCATAATAAGGTCACTGTGTTCTTATTTGGATTTGAACCCAAGACCTTGTGCTTAAGATTACGCTACTGTGCTCTGATCAGGTTTCGAACTGGATGGTGTTGTTAGTGTTATGCCACTAACAACTTACACCAGTTCAAACATGGGCACTTTGGGGTGAATTCTGATTAAAGTTAAAGATCTGAATAACCCACACATAGAAGGTACTCATTTGCACCTGAGTGAACTTAGTTCAGGGATGCATTGTCTTTCCCAAAGGACAACATTAAACCCGACCAAGATTCGAACCAATTAATTTTTTAATGAGTCTTGAAATCTTTCTCTTAAACTTAACTTAAAGAATCGAATTCAAATAAAGACTATTGATTCAAACTAAAGCAAAGACAACGAAAAAGAAAAATGTAAGTTCTAGTTCTAGATCAAAGTTAGATCTAAAGAGAACATTGTTAATTGAATTTAAATTATTTAGCCTAATAATGATCAATGTTTATATACATAGTGATCAATGGGTCCTGGGTTCGAATCATGGCTAGGCCCGATGTTGAGTTCTATTTACACAATTTCCTCTCTCGACCAATTATTACAACAGGCGAACCCGTTTTGCCGTCAATATAATAAGCGATTATATTTTAAATGCTAGATATATATCTGTCGTTTTTCTCTCTTTTCATTGTTTTTTATGTTTGGGTTTGAACAGAGTTTGCACACAATTTCGCACTTTTCTTTGAGCACCATAATATTAAACGCATTCTTCTTCGTCTTCTTCTTCTGCTTCTTTTTTAAAACTTTTATGACCAAGCAAACAGAAACAAATAAAACAACGAAAATGGGGCAACTGTTGGTGACAAATTGATAAAGCGTTATGTATGGGCCATCTACACTTTCCAAATGGTATCAGATCAATGGTCCTTAACTATGCAGACACATAATTCAAAAATGATCCGACGTCCAATTCGATCGTTCTGCCTATTTTTCCAAAGCATCCACAGTAATTGGTATTCCTTCTTAGTCTTAGGGATTAGAAATTACATGCAGTGCAGCCTGTACGTGTTAGGCATGTCTATAAAAACACAAACCTTTTCTCTCTCTCTCTCTCTCTCCAAACACAGAATTACAAAATCAGATTAACACTTAACCTGCCTACAGACTATAACTAATGTTGCCTGGAATGGGGCCCTGATTTGTGAAAAAAGGAGAAAAATGGGTTGATGCACTAAAAAATTCAAAATAAAAAACACAATGGATGTAACGTTTTCAATTTTCGTCACTATCCGAGGCACTAGATAAGTACTGGTCCAGGAATCATCACTTTCTGCTTCAATTTCCTCACCTGAGTCAGAGTCATCTCGAAACAAGCGTTCTTCAGACATTGTGAACACAGGATCGTTCGATTTTAGTTTCAAAATTTGTTTCAATCGCTTGCAAATGGCTGAA
>JAULCB010237333.1:0-12994 GCA_032358575.1 Dendronotus rufus
GTGGTCTTCAATGAGGTAACAAAAGCGGTAACGGCAAGACGATTCGGCACAAGGACATCTTCACAAGGTCGATACAGTATGTGGTGTTTGTGTAATCTGGTAAAATATTCTCTACAACTGTCAGTTTAAAAGATTGAAGTTGAAAGCCCATTTCAAGTCCTATATATCGCAGATGTACTGTAAAAAGAGGAGGTCCATGTAAAAAAAATGGGCTTAATTAAAACTACAAAATTTTAACATTTTTCGTAAGTTTGTGTTAATTAAGTACTTCTAAAACGATTTTCTCTTGTGACATTTTTCCGCAGGTTTATTTCCGTAAAGGCACCTACGGGGATGATATCCAAGGAAATATTTCTTCCTGTCTGGGCTCATTATGGGTGGAAATGGTCGGAGAGATGAGTCAAATCGCAGTGTCTGCCGAGGATCAGGTACGTTTAATTAAATTTATATCTGTGTATGTACTACGTGTGTATGATGAGTGTATTGTGTGTGTGTGTATGGATGTAATGTGTATTTGTGCAAGCGTGCAAGTATAATGTTTTATTCATCAAGAACCTTTCACATACTTGCTTCCACCACTACTCCCATGATCATCTCCACCACCAGTTCCTTTTTTCTCTTTTTATGACTTAAAAAACATTTAAAAATTGTCAATTTTAGGAGTGCTTTCCAGGTGGGTTCTCTACTTCTGTTTCTTATTTTTTCATTTAACACTACTATCATCTTACTCTTTCCATGCACTGTATGTATTATATATCCTTAAAACATGTCATACTTAATAATACGGATTCAAAAAATGGTCAAATTCTCTTGATTGTCTCCCTTCTTCTTCTTCTCCACAGGTGTTTGCTGTTGACATGACCGGCTTCAATGTGTATTTCCGGACTGGAGTCACGAGTAGTAACCTAACAGGAATGACCTGGCAGCAAGTCTCCCTCCGTGAAGATCTCAGCGCGTTTCTACCTCTCCAAAACGAAACGTGCTCGTGCGCGTCATCGGAGAATGCAAACGGCGACTACCTGTGCGATTATTGCCAAAGGAAACAAAGAACCGGCTCATTCACTGCGAGTTGGAGTAGCTCCAGCACCGGCGTATACAACGATGACAGTCTGAGTGACGTGTCGGCTCAGTCGCCAGGACCTTTTCTCTTAGGGATTGATGGAGGAGACAAAGAAACCAACAAAGTTGATGAAAAAAGTAGTGATGTGTTTCGTGGTACTCCTAAAGAGGAGAGCTCGTCGAATCCACCATCTTCAGCTTCATCTAATAATCAAAACGAAAAACATCAGCTCAATGCGGCAGAAAAAAAAGACACGGTTTTTGAAGCACCCGTCGTTCTTAAATCTTGCCCTGTAGTACCTGAACAAATTATCAGTGATCCAAATTCGTGTAAAGCTGAGATATCATCATCATCATCATTATCTAAACCCATTGCTGACATTGCTGCAGAGAAGTCAAACGCCCGGGATCAACAAAATGTCAGTAATACAGTCCATGACAACTCCAGGAATCCTGAACCATCTGATACACCAAAACCTCAGGGGGAAACACACATTCAAGGTTTCATCGATGAACTGACAGAAGTCGACAGGTTTTTAGTGGAAAAGGAAATTCTCGATTCAAGGGCATCATCCATTAGCTCAGAGCCTGCTCAAAATGTATCCGCTGCAAATTTCTGTAACAATCAAAATAGTGAAGCTGTTTCTGTCCATCGGAATCAGGAACATTTGAATCGAGTGTCGAGTCTTGATTCCAGTAAAGGACAAAGCGCTTGTGATAACACCAATGTCAGCATAAAGGAGTTGCATAACAAGACTCCAGAGGCAAAGACTGATAAAGATCCCTCCAAATCTGCTAAGAAACCATCCAAAAGCAAACGTCCAAAAAGTTCTGACCACCTTCAAGTAGAAGAAGAAGGGACCTCCAATTCCATCGTCTTCAAGAAGAGTCCCAAACCAAGGAAAAAAAAGAAAGTCCAAACGATTAAAGAACATAACAAAAATGATGAAACATATGAAGATAGCGAAATCTTAAACAGTATTTCATCCCAGAGTGACACAGAAAAACTCTATGATTCTTTAAAAGACCAAAACAGTGAATCAAAAGATTCATTAGATCATTCCACTGCTAATGAGAGCATTAGCGTCCCGAATAACAAAGACAATCATTCCAACCAACCAACTGTTGTTGAAGCTATATCACCTGAAGAGTTAAACAGCATAATCTCCCTGGATTCTTTTCAAATGGAAAGTTTGAATTCAAATTTTCCTAATCAGATTTCAGAAGCAGCAGGAATTGCAATATCATCTCACGGTGAGCCATTACCAGCAAAGGAAGAAGGTGTAAGCGCGAAACCTGACTCTCTCCCAAGCTTTGATCGCACACTCAGTCTCGAGTCTTCTGATTCAACAGTTTCCGATCGAATCATCGATTTTGTAACCTTTGACGATGACGAGGAAGATGAAACGGACCAAATAGGTGGAGTGAGTTCAAACGTAGAGAAAAGCATTCAGCCCCCAGAAGTCACGTCCAGTGAGAATAGTCATCGTAAAGATTCCGTATCTCAATCTAAATTCAAGCCGTACAATTCTCAATGTTCAGAAATCTCCTCGCCAGATGCTACAAAAGTGGTTGATGAAGATTTCGAAGCTGGGTATTCGCCGACCTTTCGCACACAAACACCAGAATTCTCTCCGCTCATTTCGCTACGTCCAGCTCGGAGAGTATTCAAATATCGCCAATCTCCTTCTCCGAGTATCCCCAGTTCACAAGAGATGGCTGACTTGCAGTCCTTGACTTCCTCTAAGACTCGGTACGCCTGGAAGTGGCTCGATGTCTCAGCTTTGCATTTTGAAGAGCCCGCAAGTGTTCCGTGGCTAAGTGCAAAGAAAAAAGGCTAGTATATTTGTGCTTTCGAGGTTGTCATGAGTGAATAGAGAAACCTATGTTATTGATAAGTAAAGTAGTAAAAAATGATTTGGTATAGATAGGTCCCTCCGACGCCGAAAGGCAAAAGGAAGAAAAAGTCAACAAGAAAGAAAGAATGAATAAATCAGAATGAATTAGCAAGTTATTTTCAACTACATGCATAGTAGCAATATTTTTCTTTTTATTCTTGCTTTTTCAGCTGATGTTTATTTTTCAACGCTTTGAGAACACATTTTCAGCAATAATGATATGTTACCACTTGCACAGACACAACGCCAACAGACTAAAACCCACTAGATATTTACCCAACAAAGTTTTGCATAATTATCCACTTAGATAATCGGTAATGCTAAAAAAATCCTCAGGCCATTATTCTCCAGTATGCATGACGTTTTTTTTTTACTGATACGTTCCGTTTCATGTATTTTTATGTTTAGGTATTGAAAACAACAAATATTTTACTTCATTTCAGATAGCGAAGAGAACAAAAAGAAGGCGCAAATTTCCAAAAGATTACGTAACGATATCATGAGGCAACTGAAAGAAAGAAATAAAAGGGAGACGCATCAATTCAAGAATTTGGAACAGGCTGTGAAAAAGGTAAATACGAGTTGTTGTTGTTTCTATCCGAGGGGCCTCTGAGTCATGGCTCTTCTGCCCAATGCCATAATATAGTGATACGAGTAACTATGATAAGATAATCAATCTTTAATCGTCATTGGAATAACAGTAACAAGTTTCAAATTCTCTATCTCTTTGTCTTTCTCTGTCTCTCTCTGTCTGTCTGTCTCTCTCTCTCTCTCTCTCTCTCTCTCTCTCTCTTACTTTTCTTTCTTTCTCTCTTTCTTTCTTTCTTATACGAATACATGAGATGATATTGACTAGTATTGAGAACATATCATTGTATTGTAATTATCACTGCTTACTTACTTACAACAAATATTCCTTCATACTACTGTATTTCATTTTTGCATGGTCTTTTCAATAGTTCTGTAATGATTTGCTTTGCCTTTGTTTTAGACTGTGTGGGTGAAAAAAGCTGCCATGCAAATTTTTGTCAAAAGAAAAGGAGAATGGAAGCCCAGCACTGTTGAGTTGGAGCAGAGCAAAACAGACCAGAATAGCCAGTGCCTGACCATTTCATACTCGACAAAACGACATCAAAAAGTAAAAATAGTATAATTATGATATTTCAAATTATTTTAGGACTGCAATCAAAGTATGCGTAGTGGTCTGACAGACTCAAGGGACGCTCAAAAAGGCAACAGAAAAAAAGTGAAAAAATTGTAATCCATTGTATTCTGAGATGTTTAAACTTTTTAAGTTGCATATTAATTAACGGCTGGAATTCCAATTTTTGAGTCTGTTTTGCAAGTAAAGCACTAGGAGTACATGACTTACTTTACTTTACTTTTACTACACAGGTGCACCAAGTCTGTCTGAATGATGTGACCTGCGTCAAGAGCAACCCTAATCCTGACATGCAAGGATCGTTCTACATCTATACCTCCAGCGACATACAGAATCCCTTCAGGCTACAGGCAGCTTCAGAGGTTGAGGCTATCGAATGGGTGAGTTGGTTATAATGTCGTTGTTGGTGTGGTTGTTTGCCTTGTTTTGTTGTCCAATGCCTTATACAGCTCTTGCAGTGTCGGCACTGTCAAACTCCATGCTCTGTCAGTCTTAAATGGTGAATGAGGTAGATGTACCAATTACCCCTACCTTTGACAAAATAAATACAGAGCTGGGAAATACTACGGATCAAGGACTACGGCAAGCATGTGATCATCCCACTGCGCCCGTAGCCGTTGTTGTTGTGGTTTTTATTATTTTTGTTGTTGTCAAGTTACAGTTGTCGACTTCTGAAGTCAAGGCTACTATCGAATAAATGAGTTAATTGGTTATCTTGTTGCTGCTGTTGTTGTCGTGGTTATTATTTCTGTTGTTGTCCAGGCTGAGGCCATCAATTATTGTGTAAGTTATGTGCGTACCTACGTTATTGTTGTTGTTGTTGGATGGGTGTGTTTGCAGGCTGACCTAGCTTGGCATGGTATGTTCTTCTTCTTTTAACTACCTTTAAACTTTCGTCCTACTTTCTCGTAGCTATGAAAGACCTATAAAAATGTTAATGCGTCGGCGGTCGATGTGTTATTTCAACACAAGCATGCGTCGGCGGTTGATGTGTTATTTCAACACAAGCATGCGTCGGCGGTCGATGTGTTATTTCAACACAAGCATGCGTCGGCGGTTGATGTGTTATTTCAACACAAGCATGCGTCGGCGGTCGATGTGTTATTTCAACACAAGCAAGCAATAGATAATAGTAATATACCGCACACCAGAATGTCTAGGTAATATTTTTCCTCCTGTTTTTTTCTCCCCCCTCATGACTCTATTATTGAAAAGAAAAACAAACTATACCTTATACTATACCTCTATCTATACCTTCTGTCCCAGATCAACCTTTTATGTTCAGCCATTGTGGAGAAATGCAACTTGAACCAACCCATTCCCTCGGGCTCTGTGTGGTCTTGTACTAAGACAGGAGATGTTCTAGTCAGCCCAACCAACTCGGCTGATCCCAAGCCGGAACATTTGTAAGAACAACCAAAGAATGATCTAATTATAAAGAGCGAGCAGTAAACAGAATAAATCTTCTTTCACTTCCGGATTTTTTTAAACCACTTAGATACTTGGCGGCGCTGCAGGCAGCAAGTTCACCTATGGCTGAATCTTGATATAAAATTTATTTGCCTCCATTTGCCTACACTTGAAATGCATTATTACTGTTATTATTATTTAGTTGTTTGACTGAAGTCTCTTTCCTTTCTTTTTCCCGTTCTAGTTTTTGGGGACAGCATGGAGGTCACATGGCTATGGTCGAGACGGGAGCTCTTGGCATCACCTGGGGCATCGGATTTGACCACATGCCGTATGTCTACAATGGCGGATATGGAGGCTCTGTTTGCACTGGTAATCAACGCACACAAACAAACAAACTCCATAAATTACTTTTTCTTCTTTATTTTTTTTGCTCTCTTTAGGGTTTGGTTGGTTTGCTTTTGTTTTTTGTTTTTTTTGTTTTTGGGGGAGGGGGGGTGATGTTATTAGTATCATCAAGTTTTATCATTACGAATTTATCTTTCCTTTTGGACTGATCGAATATCGTCTAATTTTCTTCTTTTTCTGTTAGTGTGGGTTTTTTTGTTTAACTCTTTCATGGTTACTCAACCTTTTGCTAACGTTTGAAGGCATACTGATAAGTTCAACTTCTATCTTATCTTGGACCATCGTCATACTTTGTTCCTAAATCGCTGACTGTATGACTTGAATTATATCGACGTGACGTGCTTTGAATGAATCATTTGTCTTCCAGATGTTATGGGTATGGCTGCCAACCTGCAAGAAATGACGGATTCAGACCGTATTTACGTGTATGAAAATCATCTGTGGTTTCCTGTCGCTGGATGGTGCAGCAAGTAAGTACGAACTTTTGACTGTGAATAACGTTCTTCTTCATATCATTCACTTTTTTAGTGGCACAGTGGATCACCTGCTTGTCATAGTTCCTGATCCACTTTATTGCCTAGTTCTGTGTTTTGTCGAAGGTGGTTATTGGGGCATCTACCTCATTCACCATTTAAGACTTGAGCATGGAGCTGGATGTCGACACTGCAAAAGCGGTATGAGGCATTGAATAAGAAAATGAAATATAAACTTTTTTAGTGAAGCAAATAAGTACTTCATGACTGACATGCTCACTTATTTAGTGCAGCAAGTAGGTACGAACTTTTGACTGTGAAGAACGTTTTTCATCGTACCATAAATGACATGCTCACTTATTTAGATTTAGTAGTGCAGCAAGTAAGTACGAACTTTTGACTGTGAACAACGTTCTTCTTCATACCATAATCGACAAACTTACTACTTATTTAGTGCAGCAAATAAGTACCTGTATCTGTATGAATACTCTGAGTAGAACTCAATTCTGAGTATTAGCGCGAACGTTTGACTGAACAACGTTCTTATTCATACCAAAACTTACATAGTCACTTACCTATCCACTCATACATGTCGCTGAAGGCCTTCTAATAGTCAATTTCTGTTATTCTAGACTCAATGGAACCATCTAAATCTAACTAGAACTAGCTATGAATGATGATTTCTGTTTCAATGGATTTTTTTATTTTGCAGGGGAGTGATGAGCAACGACTTCAACTGGATTACTGAATCGGGAAGAAGCGTTGCATCTCAGGACGGGGTCAAATTGCCGTCCTCCAAATGGCAATGGGTAAAAATTTGTTTTTGTTTAGTTTTGTTATCCAATGTCTTCTTATACTGCAGTATATCGCAGTGTTGGTACCCACCTCCATGCTCAGTCTTAAATGGTGAATAAGGTAGAGATGCCCCAATAGCCACCCTGGACAAAAGCACAAAGCTAGGAAATACTATGTCATGACAGTGTAAAACCATATTGAACAAATAGGTGGCTGTTATATTTTACGCACGTGCGCCCTCCTCGTAAACCTATTTTTAAAAACATAAATTAAATCAGAAAATTCTTAATTTCACGCCCCCAAAGTAGCAAAAGGCACTGCTACGTCACATAATGCAACTTTGTTGAAATTTCCAGACTCATTCGTTCAGTAATAGAGTCTGTAGCCTTGACACAAAATATCCTTTTTTTTATATTAGATTATTATTATTATTATTATCATTATTATCGTTATCATTACCATTACTATACGACCATTTCCAGATGAGTGGCTGGGTCGTGGACTCGTACACACCAGGGGGAGTTAACTCTGAAGGATGGCAATTCTCCACCAATCTGTATGGGTAGGTCTTCTCATCATCGTCCTTTCCAGTCAAATCTCATAAATCTCATCTCCTTCTCTATGACTATTCTGAATTCTTTTCACTTCTTCTTTTTTAATCTTGTTGGTTGTTGTGGAGGTTGGAGATTGTTTTTTGTAGTGTTTTGTTGTTGTTTTCGTTTGGGGGGGTGGGGGGGGGGAGGAGCGAGTCTTCATTTATTTTTATTTTTTGTACCTCTACTGCAAAAGTTATTTTCAAAGAATCTTTTTTTTTTTGGCTTCCCAATGAATAATATGAATGATAGGGACAGTAGTGTTAACAATCCAGACTGTCATGACTATGATATTATGGTCTGGTGACTGTCTAAAAGAGTTTTCTGCGCTGATATGATCCGTCCTTAGAGGTCAAAGTGTCGTAAAACTCTATAACAAACAAACAAAATAAAAGAGGATGGATTCATTTTTCATTTTTTGACTTATGTTTCTCTTTTTTTCATTCCGTCTACCAGAGACTTCCACCCAACCCAAAACATACGAGACGTGTACAGGCGAAGGAGATGGGTTAGGTGGGTTGTTGTTTCATATTCGACTCAAACATTCAAACATTAATGCTTTTTGCGGCTCAGGTACAGGGTTTGTAGCCTGAAGTTTAGATTTTCTCATTTTCACATAATATAAATGAGACGCAACAGTAAAGCAACGCAAAAATTTGTGTGGTTTTAGCAGTAGAGTAATGCGCCCTGTGTATTGCTCATAGCGCTATTCTAGGACGGGCACAGTGTGCTGATTACCTGCTTACCGTAGTTCTTGATCCATGATATTTCCCAGCTCTTTGTTTTGTCATGGGTGGTTATTGGGGCATCTACCTCATTCACCATTTAAGACTAGGCATGGAGTGAACTGGGTGCCAACACTGCAAAAGTGGTATAAGGCAATGGATAACAAAAACAAAACAAAGCATTTGGGCCATAATAACGAACCTGATTTTGAAGGTAGCACCATAAAGGGAGTCAAGTCTGGGTTGTTTTTTTTTTACTTAAATACATTTGTTATCTATATATTTGTAGGACTTTGAATTTGAAGGTAACATCACATAGGGAGTATTATTTCTTATCTTTCTTTCTTGATCAATTTACCTTTCGCTGTAAGGTTTAAGCATCATAAACAAACTTTTCGTCACTGATTTCTATCCAATGTCTTCCTTTTCGCATCTACAAAGTTACATCCCTTCTTTTTGAGAGTTTATGTAATTGCTTCCACTTCCTGCCATGTTGTTTTTGATCTACCTCTAGGTAATTTCTAAAATACATTTGTGAGGTATTTAATTTATATTATATAAATATATTTGCAGGACTTGTCGTCTCAACACCCAAGGGCCCTGGGTGTCTGCGGGATCTCTGAGTTTACTCGACGTAGCCATTCAGATTGACCCCATGACGTCCAGCATTAATTCAGTGGTGCTGTGGGCAGTGGCCACCAATGGAGACGTCTTGTGTCGCTTCGGGGTGACCAGGGAAAACCCTGTGGTGAGTGGAAAGTAAAATTTATTAATTGATTATTTGGTGAAGAAGAAGCACAGTGGGCTGATCACCCGCTTGTCGTAATTCTGATCCATAGTATTTCCCGGCTCTGTTTTTTGTCAAAGCTTGCCGTAGTTCCTGATCCATTTTATTGCCTAGTTCTGTGTTTTGTCGAAGGTGGTTATAGGGGCATTTACTCCATTCACCATTTTAGACTGAGCATGGAGCTGGGTGCCGACACTGCAAAAGCGGTACAAGGGATTGAATAACAAAACAGAACAAAAAGGTGAAGAAGAGGAAGAAAAAGGAAACTGTTTGATACCTAACTAAGGGGAAATACTTTGGTAGTTTGGTAGTGTGTAGGTAAGGTGAGGAGGGGGAGGGAGTGGAATTTAAATTTGTTTAGTTATATGTTTAGCGAATGACACCGACGATATGGGTTAAATAAAGTGAGGTGAAAATGACATGACACTGCATGATCTAAAATTAGTAAAATCAAATCTCTCTGTCTCTCTCTAATCACCTCTCCATCTCTCTCTCTCTCTCTATTTCTCTCTCTGCTTTTGTCCACCAGGGTGTAAGCTGGGAGCATATTCCCACAGACAACCCGTTTGTCTCCATCTCTATCGGAGGAGGGTGGCGTGTGTGGGGGATTGCTAGCGACGGATCGACCTGGTTTAGGTCTGGGGTCTCTCCCTTCAACCCTGCCGGTGAGTAGACTCTCTCTCTCTCTGTCTCTCTCTCTCTCTCTCTCTCTCTCTCTCTCTCTCTCTCTCTCTCTCGCTCTCTCTCTCTCTCTCTCTCTCTCTCTCTCTCTCTCTCTCTCTCTGTCTCCTCCTCTCCTCTCCCCCCTCTCTTTCTCTCTCTCTTGATCATTCCTTATTTCTTTTCGTGTCAGAAATAATTTTCTGGGGAGAAGTTGCGAGTTTCGCATATTTTGTCCAAATTTTTCCTTATTAACGCATTCCAATTTACTTTTACTTTTAGCTTATTTTGAACATTATGGAATTAAACTGGACGGTAATATGTGTCTTGTGGGAACATGGGCAATCAGTGTTGCCTTTCCTTTCATGTATTGATTTTTTCTCGCAACCTCCCAGCAGATTAAGAAAACATGAATATTATTATTATGTTTTACTTCATGTTTTCTCCTACGTTGCCCGCCTCTCCTCTCGATATATTTATCATGTATGTAGGCTTGTCTGTCTAATCTGCTTATACGACTGTCTGCATGTATGTCTTTATGCCTGTTCGTTTAGACTGTATGTATGTATGTCTGCCTATATGACTGCCTGTCTGTCTGCATATCTGTACAACTGACTGTATGTCTGTCTGTATGCATGCATGTCCTTACAACTGTCGGTTTATATGTCCACCTGTCTCTCTACTATCTCTTTTTCTCTTGTTACCCCTCCCTCTATTCTTTTTCATTTCATTTCCTTCTTTTCTTTCTAAATGTATTAAGAATTAAGATGATGTCTTTCGGAATGACTTGCCAACAGCAGATTATGAGATTATAACTTTTTGTAACATTTTGAGGAAACAAAACTAAAGAGGTAACAACATGTTCACAGAATGTCAGAATTTCTTGATTGCCCAAAATGTGCCTAATGTTGTGTCATGCTAATTAAATTTCCTCTCACTAACTTTTGAAATTCCTTATTAAGCTGACACTACCACTTGCTTAGAATTGTTAGTTTTTTGCGTGTGATTAGATATATTATAATTTGTTGTTGTTTTCAATACATTATTATTCAAATTGCAAGTAAGTGTCGTTAAACTAATTCAGATTTAATGGAAAGTAAATACTTCATTATATTCTTTCTGTATTTCTTAATTAAATGATTAGATTATTATTAGCTAGATAATCGCATATTATGTGCTTTGATGAATTATAACTAGGTTCGTTTCTTCATTACTAGTCATTACATAACTGCCTCTACATAATTTTCTTTTAAAGGGTGTAGATATATACACAAGTGAAGAACGGATGAGGAGGTAGGGGTGCAAGATGAGGGGAGGAGAGAGGGAGGGGATGGGCCGAACAAAGCATATTTATTATAATACGTGTATCGCACAGACACTGGCATCGAAGACTAGCTAAACTCTACCACCTCTCACCATAAAGGAGGATGGTAACGCTATAATGCATTATTGTTCTACCAGTTCAAGAATATAAATAAAAGACAAATAGCTAATAAATGACGTTATATCTTAATCCAGCAGCACTCGCACTTGTTTTTGTCTCGGCTGTCACGTTTCTACCTACTCGAGTCACTCAACGAACGACTAATGACTAATGCCTACTAATAATGATGATGAGTGATACGCTCAGAGAGATGGCCCTACCAAAGACAACAACATCACCACGATCTGGAATTCTTCTCATTCCCCATACCACCACCACTACCACTATCACCACCAGTCTCGCCCTATCTGTCTGTCTGTACCAATCAACATCACCACTCCTCTTAGCAATTAACAGCTCAGTAACGTAAACACAATGCAAATAAAAAAACAACTAAACCCCAAAACCCTAGTCGAATCGCCTAGAGACTAAAAGGTTAATGATGTAATGAACTGCCTTATCACCGCCATTACTGCCACGCGGATTAATACGCCTGTCAAATAGCGCCATGGGAACAGTGAGATACATACTACTACAGCCGCCAACAATAAATCCCTCCCATCCTTCCTTTATTGGGCTTATCTCAATCAAAACAGCCGTGCCCCCTACACTCTCCCCCTCCTTTTTCCCGACACGTCTCCTATTGTTTATACAGAAAATAGAAACACAGGCAGTACAGCAGTATTGTAGTCTGGTCTTTCAGCAGTTCCTTCCCGCCGTTATCTCGTTGGCATGTGGACCTCTTCACAAATGAAAACACACAAAAATTGGAACAGCGGGCGAAGGAAGGCGCTACGGGATGTAGTGAGACAGCAGATTAGGGGGGAGGGCGGGAGGATCTTTTATGCTGGATTAATTAATGGATATATCTAGTGAATTTCAATCTTCAATCGAGACAAAGAATATGTAGGTACCTCGACAGATATCGACGAAGTAAGCTGCAATGGGTACTTTCTATCTTTAGCTTACAATTCGGTACTTAGAAACCAACTGCGACTGAATGTCCTGCGAATGGTTCTGGTTACCATTACAACAAAGTATAGTTCACACATTTCAGCCATGGCATTATAAAAGGAAACGAAAATATATGATGGAGTAATTGGTTGAAAGTTACAATCAGTAATTTATCTTCCAGCTCCTCACATCATTAAACAATAACAAGAGATGGGGTTTTAGAATCTGTAATAGGTTTGCAGACTCACAATCTTACAATTAGTTAGCTAAGTATTTCACGATAAGTGATTTACTTACGTACTACAAATATTGTAATTCTCAAATAGTTTAAAGCAGGAAAATTGCAAAGCTTATTGCAAGTAGGTAGGGGTAAGAGAAACGGAACAAAGGCTGAAGAACTGGAATTAAAAACGGCTACATACAAAAACCAACGACCGCAACAATCCTACAATCCTGTTAATGAGAGCGGAGTTGTAGCAACAAACTAAAAGACACAGCCAGAACTTGTTAAAAATCCCGAAACAACACATCGCCTTGGTAGAACAAGGGTTATCACAACAACTCATGTTGGTACAAGGAGAGAGAGAGAGAGAGAGAGAGAGAGAGAGAGAGAGAGAGAGAGAGAGAGAGAGAGAGAGAGAGAGAGA
>JAULCB010237444.1:0-12992 GCA_032358575.1 Dendronotus rufus
TCTCTCTCTCTCTCTCTCTCTCTCTCTCTCTCTCTCTCTCTCTCTCTCTCTCTCTCTCTCTCTCTTTCACACACACAGACACACATAATTCAACTGCCTGATTTTCTATTATTAAGTAACAATACTTTTCTATGTGCACAGTGGGCTGATCACCTGCTTGCCATATTTCCTGATCCATAGTATTTCCCAACTCTGTGTTTTGTCAAAAGTGGTTATTTGGGGCATCTACCTCGTTCTCCATCTCATACTGAGCATGGAGTTGGGTGCCGACACTGCTAACACGGTATAAGGCATTGGATAACAAAACAAAACTTTTCTATGTAGGTTTGATGAATTTGATCTAATTTCTCCTCCGTTATTATGAATTATGAATATTGTTTGTTTCTTTGTCGTTCCATAGGCGATGTGATAGAGATTTTTGAGAAGATTGGAGACGGCTGGTGGGAAGGAGAGCTTGACGGGGTCCGAGGAATATTCCCGTCCACTTATGTCCAGGATTTGTGAGAAGAGGCCGAGGTATGAGGCATGTCAGTTGGTTCTTCTACTCTGGTAAGATTGGGTACTTACAGGGTTTTAATCACCATTGTTGAATCAATTCAGAAATAACTTTCAGTTGATATTCAGGCAAGTCCACTTCCACAATTTTGGGATAATACTGTTTTTTTGGTGGTGGTTTAAAGAAAAATCTTTAGTGAAAATATTTTATGATATTTTCCTCTGAAAAATTACGATATAATATGTATTTTCACACTTTCATTTCAATAAGGAAATTTCCCTCTTTGCATTCAACAGTTAAACTACATACGAATTCAATCAGGCAGAGTTACCATCCTTCAAGACCAGTAACTATTGCCAACGCTATGCAGAAAAACACTAGTAAGATTCAAGCAGAAAAAGGAAAATTTGCAGCCTTTGTTTTTAATAAATTCTTTTATCGTTGTATCTCCAATAGAGATGTTGTATCTCCAATAGAGATAATACGGTAGTACTTGACTCATTGCTTCATTCTTATAAATAAATCATTGCTATTGCAGTTGAAACCAATGTGCTTGAATTGAAGTTGGTAGATAGAGATATGCTTCAAACTTTTAAGTCTGATATTTGCTTGGGTGAACAGGTTTGTCATTGGAATGCTAAAAGATTATCACAAATCTATCGTAGCCAAAACATTTTATGAATTTTTTATCATTGGCTATTGAAATAAACAAACATATTGCAACAATCTGAAACTGACATTTTCTCGATATTAAAGAACTGTTGTAATACGTAATTTCTGTTAGTATGAAATATGTTCAGGATAGGAAGTTCTGTTAGTATGAAATATGTTCAGGATAGGAAGTTTTGTTATTATCAAATATGTGTGGTGGTCTGGGAAAACCGCTCAATTGTCGCGAAAGGAGTTTTCGAGATACAGGCGATTAAAGTCAAAATTGTGACCCCAGATCATTTTTTAGCTATCAGCCTTTTCTGATTTTTCAATCTTTTATCTTTCGACTGAAAATTTTAGATTTGAACAATGATTATAAAAATATGTATTTTGATGATGTTTGATGCCTTGTAAATGTATTTTTTTGTATTTTCGGGCGATTATCGAGTGACAATCGGTTGCGTCACATTTTTTTCTTATTACTAAACATAGCAGCCTAGCATATCGCATAACATTGGTTAGGAAATTGTTTCAGCTATTAAAATAGACGTCGTGCGCATGAATTTCATTCATACAAATGGTTTCCGCATCATAGCAACCGAATGTGCCCGTCGACATGCGATTCGCGAAAAACTCCGCATTATTTCCCTTCTTTTAACTCTTTTTTCCCCACCAGATCACCGTAAAACAGATTTTGAATAAAGTACCGCATGTTTACACTGATTTAGAATGTTAATAAAGCATCGAATCGTTATTACACATTTTAAAATAGTATTTAGTCCCGATGGAAAAGTTTGGTTGCGCTTTCGAATCAATTCAAGATGGCGGACACCAAACTTTAATGGCTGATTTCTCGAGTTCGATATTCCTTGACATGCCATCTTCAAAACGTCATTAAACAAAAACTAATAAAGATAATCCAAAAAACTAAAAAGTATTACATTCAGTAGACAATGTAGTTTCTGAAAAGGTAAACAGCTTGAAAAGTAGGCTTTGCGACAATTGCGCGGTTATCCCAGACCACCACACATATGTTCAGGATAGGAAGTTCAAAATGCTTTTCTGAATGTTATTGATAAGATACAATATGTGTATTATGATGAATCAAAATCTATTAGTTATGCAAAGATTTTTAAAGATGAAAATGTTTATCTATGTTTCAGTTGTAATAATGAGTATGGTTCATGGTTACGAATTTCTTGACATCAAATATTTCGATCAGTTAGTGAATGGCATGCAATGCAATTCATGTTGTTTAGATAGATGAGTTCATAGAATGATCGAGAAATTATCAAGTGATGAAATGTAGTAATGTTTAGATTTAGCAAAGTTGTGATATTTTCGAAATTAGGACAACTGTGCATTTGAATGAAACATTATTTAAATTTCTTTTTTGTTCATTTACAATATTATTATAACACAATTTTGTTGTAATTGATTTTAACATGTCTGTGGTTGAGTCTATAGGGCTTTGATGTGATTTCCAATTTTGATACGAATACTTCACGAATACTTCACGAATACTTCACATTCCAGAGCCGTTGTTTGCATGATCCAATCTGGTATCAATGTTTGAGATGTGAAGTCAAGTTTGAAATCACGGTCTTACTTAGTACAGACATTTATCGAACCATGTGAAAAATCGAATTTGTACGACCTAATTTTGATGCAAGGGAAGGACTGCCAATGAATAATTTTGCCTTAGTCTTTCATTAAGTCGTCTATGCATTTGAGGTTTGAATGGACTTCAAACTTTTTACTTCTTATTATGAACAAAGTTATTCATGGCAAGTTGTTGTTTCACCTTGATGTCGTGCTCAGTACACGCATAATATCATCCTTGTTATGCTCCCAATAACGAAACTAAGTGATTAAAAGTAACTGCAACGAATCTTGATTGTTTAAATGACATCTTTCCGAATAGAATAGTTTTGATTTGTGTAAAGGTAAGCCCACCATTGAGTTAGAATGTGTGCATGTTATTTATCGTTAAAAAAATTAATTCATGTTTACAACGCTGTATGATGAGCTTTCAGAATGTTACATAGTAATTATTTCATCACTGCCGATTGATTGCTGTTAAAATGCATTTTTATACGGATTTTCTATTACATCCTGTGGTCAGATTTTGTTTTTCCTTCTTGACTCGGAGAATTAAATATTTTCCTTCTGTTCTCCCTCCAAGATTTTTCTTCTCAACAGTCAAATGTTCATTTTCTTCGTTGCTTCATGTTGAAGTCGGTGTTTGGTGTCATTGTCCTTGGTGGCGGTTTCTTTCCATTTCAGGAGACCTTTTGACTTAAGTGAACTGCAATCAAAATATTGATATTGAAGCCTTTCCTTTTGTAATTACTTAATCATGGAGTTGTAAGGCATATATACAAATGCACCCCATACATGTAATATTATATGGAACACCTAATTGGTAAGAAATAATGAAGCTATATTCATTGCAGTTAACTTTCCCTACATATTTTTATTTTTGAAAATTTTTAAAGGTGTTTTGTTTCTCTTGAGTTCATTTCATGCCCACGTTATTTGTTCTTGCCATTGTTTTAGTTAGACTTTGCTGGAGGAGTGCTTTAGTATCAATAGTGACGAGTGTCAGTGTGTATTTATATTTCTGTAACAGATGACACTTGATTTATACTGCGACTGTTGTGTTAAAAAAGTTAATTGTTTTTTTTTGTCTTTTTTCTTGCATTTTAGATTTTAAAAAATTAATAGAATCTCCACGTCTGAAATTTATGTTGTATTTTACACATTTTTTAAATCATTTTTCAAAGAAATAGCACTAGGAATTTCTTTCCGTTAATCATTAATGGAAATGATTTTGAACTCAATGCTCTCACTGTCGTGTATCATTGGTGTCATACTTGGTAGGTTCATGCACTATTTGATGAAGTTACGAGGATAGTATAGTGTTTGGTTCTATTGATTGGATGGTGGAATCTGGTTTTTGTTTTCTGTCTTTGTCTTGACAGTATGTTTCTTGTTATACTTGATAATAATAATGATGTATGTATAGCATTTCTATATCAGCGGTTCTCCACCAGGGTACTAGTTGTGCTTTACACCGATGCGATCTGTTGGTCTTTGTTGGTGAGTAATTGCAAAAGGCAATACAGATTTCTTTCACTTTCATGGGCAGAAATATCAAGGCAGCTTTTAAAAGTTGTTACAAGTGAAAAAAAATGGTTCAATTTGTTTCCAACATCAACATGCATGGCCTGAAAACAGAATATCTTTTTCACTACTCTTTTTGTTTTCTTAACTGATCTCTCCTGATCTGTTAAAGATTGTAATCCTCTCGTGAACATCTTTTGTGATATTTCTAGTTGCAGCATATTATACACTAGAGAAGCGTTTCCTCTCTGCAGATTTTAAGATTTCAGTTGAAAGTAAATGCATCATTCTGAATGAATATATATTTTATGTTTCAAGTGTTTGTACCAGTAGTGATTGGCACTAAGACTTTGAAAACCTCCTCCCTGTCGCTGTGTACCTATGCAAATGGTTGTATGTGTGTAGTGTGTGTGTGTGTGATCTTTCTTTCTGACTATCTGTCCTGCCATGCAATGTCGGGCAATGATGTTGGTTCCTTGTGTGGAATTGTTGTTGTTATTGTTGATGTTGCAAACCACACACAGCACACAATCGGGTCATAAAGAGTTGTGTAAAATTAAAATATTTATCTAAAATATCTGCATTTCTTATTTACTTTGGAAAGTGACTTTGGTCAGAATTATTTTTATTGAACAAAGAAAATCTATCTATTTTTTTCTCCATTTCATATTGATGACATATTTGATAGTTACTAATTACTGAAATTTTACCACCGACAGTTATAACCATTCACTCGATGATTCAAGATATACATTTTTTTTGTTAGTGCATTTAATACTCGTATTTCATGATCTCATAAAAGAAGAATGAATCAATATTTTTCTGCTCTTCATAAGAAAAACTTTTACGCTGGTTGTTTTTCTCCACCTTCTCTTATCGGCATTTGAGCCTGTTTTAGTAGTCGTGTTTCCCTCCCATTATGTCGTCATCTTTAGGCCTTGTATTCTTAGGGTCTTTTCCTCAAAACTTTTCATGTTCACTGAAAAATACTCTAATCAACTCTTCATCCCATTTTGTCTTTATTTTAAAAGTTAACTATAACATTCAAATTAAAAACTCATCACATTTATATGCATGATTGGTAGACAATCTTGAATCAAGGTTTGACACTGAAAAGGAAAATCAAATGAAAGGATATTACTTTACAGGATTCTCAACCACAAACACAGCAAGATGAATTCTATCCACATCTTTTCTTAAGACTCGTAGGATGATAGTCGACTGGAACGCGCTGCCTGATAAGATTGTCACCAGCTCGGCCCCCGCTGTCTTCAGGAGGGAAACACGGAGGCACTTTAATGAGGCATTTATCTACTTATCCTATTCACTCTGTTACTGTTGAGAAGGAATTTGTTAAAATTATTGTTTTCGTGAATAGAAAATGTCTTCAACTTCCAGAGTAAAAAAATTTAAAAAATCTAATGTACACATTTATCCGCATAATTTGTTAATTGTCCATTGCTGTGTATTGTTCGAGAGGTTTTGACCCTTTTATACAGTAATAGGTGTTCATCTTAGTATGAAATATCTCAATGGTTTTTAAAGTTGTAGTAATTCTACGTATGTTTTTGAAATTATTTACATTACATGTGCCGCAAATACAATGTTGAACGAGTTTAAGTACGTTGTATGATTTGGCAGGTGATTTTAAATTATTAATTCTATCTTTGTATGGTGTGGAAAAAGGACTCTTGGAGAAATAAAAGAAAACTAAGTGTATTCATATTTGAATCTTTAACTTACATAATCTTGTGTAATTCCTCACAATCTATAATCCAAGACCATCAACTTAAACCTTTTTAGGGATGATTTTGACAATCTTCTTCTTATTTGTTCCTACCCTATTCTATGCAAATATTTAATCTCGATGTAATGGGTACTCGTGTTGGACTGAACAACCACGATAATCAAACTTCTTCTCCCTCTTCTGTACTGGAAATGTATTTGCTGTTAAAATAATTGTTTCCATTATAAATGATAGGGAGAGAAGTGATTTCTGGGGGTCTACAGGACTCTTGAAAGGAACTTTAGTGTTAGTAAAAATGATTTTGTTTTCATTTGAATTTTCCCCAAATAGCCCTAGATGTTTTTGCTTTCTATTTCTATTGCCATATTTTGTTGTTTTAGTACAGTTAATTATTGTCTATTGCTGAATGAAATAAATGCGTTAAATTTGTTGACCCTGTGAGAAATAAGCCATTTTCATGGACGGATGCACATTTTTATTTATTTGTTCAACTTGGGGTCATGATCATGATGCCTACAACCTTTCACCAGATACTGTTTGTAAATTTGTTGTTTGAATTTTGCTACGTGTTCCGATGGCCGTATATGATAATTGTGGATGTCGGATTCAAGATGGCATCGAGAAACTGCAGCAAGTCTTTAACTACACAATTCTATATCATTGGATTTTGTTGTTCTTTCTTCTGTCAATTTTCATGTGATCAACACTGTATATTTGCACAAAATAATAAACAAAACAAGTTTGAATGAATACCTTGAAAGATAATCTCAAATTATTCGTCAAGAAAAGGTCTAGAATCAAATTCTGTATTTTACTTTAAGCAGATAATATATTTCTACATTAAAAGTTGTGACATAAAAAAAACTTCTCTTATTCGTAATGAAACCATTTGAAATCAAGTAATAGTCTCTATATCTCTATTTCTCGTCTTCTCTCAATCAAAACTGTACCGAGGTAAATTTCATGACCACTTTGTATGCATGCCAGACATGAAATGAAACCTTTGTCTCATTTTGTTCACAACAGTATTCTCATTTCATTGTTCCATGTTTACACCTGTAGATATGCCATGTGTTACTTATGAATATAGTATGCTTATTTATTATTTACACCTTCAAATTTTGTATATATAAGTATAAGAAATAAAACAGAATAATTGAAATTTGTATCTTTTTCCTTGATTATCTTTGTCTGTTTGAGAAGGGCTGTCCAATTGTATTTATTGAAAGAAGCCAGTAAAAGAAGTACAACTGTATTTACATAAGTTCATTCATTAAGTAGTTTAAAAATTAAGAAAAAAACATCCGACCTGTTTTTCAACTTTTGCCATCATATCAAGATATCGTACCTCACAGAAAAAAATTGAATTGCCAAAGAAGCTAAAGAAAGCATTAGAGATGAAATCCTTCAAACACGGCACTATTTCAACCACAGGGCACGAGCCAAGTGGGTCCACTGGAGCTGTTCTGCCAGAGCTTGTCTCAGTTTCCATAGTATGTCGTGGACAAGTGGTGGAAGTCACTTTCTGGATAGGGCACTACTGTAGTCCATCACAGATTACGTCCCCAACCCAGAAGTTGTTATGTATCTCTACTAGTTCAATCAGAGCACACAAATAATTCACCAACTCTTCTTAGGACCAGAGCATATCCAGGTTTTCTTAGCGTGAAGCGCACAAGGGAAAAAGTACTTTCCCAAACCGTGATTTGACTCGTAGATCGCTTAACCACCCATTAGTAATTCTCAATTTTTAATGTACTTTCCCATCTTAGATTTAGATTTATCAAATTTTTAAGGTGCACAGTGGGCTGATCACCTGCTTGCCGTAGTTCCTGATCCATAATATTTCCTAGTTCTGTGTTTTGTTAAAGGTGGATTTTGGGTCATCTACCTCATTCTCCATTTAAGACTGAGTATGGAGCTGGGCGCCGACACTGTGAAAACGGTATAAGGTATTGGATAACAAAACAAAACAAAAAACAACTTTCGGGTAGGTATTACTTGCACTCCTTCAGGTCTCCACTCCGATAGGATTGGAGGGGGCCATCTCAAACAATCGTTTCATTGAGTCTTCATGTGACCAAAATTGTTTGAGTTTGAGACACCAGATAAGAAACTGAACCCAAATCCACCAGAAATGAAATGCCTCCCCCTCAAGTATCAACGATCACTGGTGTATAATATTATATACCAGCTCCAGCACTCATGAGAATAAATAAGAAATTAAGCAGGGTATCGATGCAGAAGCAAGACATTGTATCAAATAGCTGTTTATTTTTCAATAACTTTAATATTATATACAGTACAGAAATATAATATATGTAATTCATTTGTTCAACAAAAAACTCAACATATCAAATTATAAGTAACAAATCTGAAATGATGCAATGGTTAATAATGGTACTGTGAAAAAGACAAAGGTAATAAAATAAAGGTGATAATTTTCTACATAACAATAACAATGAATCAATGCAGAAAGACCGAAGAAATGTAAATGCAACAATGGTGAAGGATAAGGACTTCACTTCTGCTAATATAGGGTTGGTGTTACCACTCAAACTGTCAAAGTCAAAGTGGTGGGCCGTCAATTTTATAGAAAGTGAAACAAATTAAATAACTTTTAAAATCTACACCAGAATGAACCCATTATCACGGTGCGCTTTTCACTTCTCATGTGCATCATCATTGAAAGGTCTGAATCGACTAATTATCTAATTAATGCACAGCCCTTATTAAATCAGACATGTATAAATCTATTGCCGTACAGTGACAGAGACCATGTTGCTTTTGGTGTGCTATCCGATCCATGTTAGTGTTAGCGCCAAACTTAGCCCCACTATTTTGTTTTTTTACCGCGATAAACAGGCTGGCTCCTTATCGCATCATTACATTTTAAAAGTTCCCATTTAATAGTTAGTGCACATATCAAAATTTTGACCATTCATTTCTACTTAATTTTGTCCGATTTTTATTAAGCACATGTAATCAGGGTTGCACTTTAATTTGAGCTAAAAAAAAGGGCTTGACCTAATTTTGACAGTCAGAGTCGGACACCAACAATATTGTATAGAGAACCTAGTGCGTAGAAACTAAAATACGTATGCTGATGATGATAAAATTTGACTTAATTTGGTTAAATAAATGTGCTGCTTTATAAAAAGATTCGGACGCTGATACATAAATTGGCAGTTGTTCATAATTTGAAAACAAAAAATTGTACTTAAAAGGTGGGGGACAAGTTCGTTTATGATGCTTAAAGGTACAAAAGGTAAATTGATCAAGAAAGAAAGGTGGGGGATGAATATGGATATGACTATGAATAGGATACCTTTACACGTATAAGAAAGATCAAGGCTCTCTGAACCATCACAGATACATAAAAAAGAAACGAACGGAAAGAAAGTAGATATCACGTTTAATTATCACTTTCAAATTGAAGTGAGAATGGACTGACTAAAGAAATCAACCTATGTATGACATTCCATCATACCGAGTTTGACATGCAAACTTATTAGAATTAGATTAGAGTACCTAGTTGGTTTTTGTTGCTGCTTTTTATTCCGCTTCTAATGTGAAGGTGGTGGTCCATAGCAATGGGCAATGGAAAAACATGTGCGATAAATGTACAAAGTGATGGTGTCCAGTCCTATCGCAGACAGACAACAAAATGGAGAGGTTGCCTGTGTGCTCAAAATCGGTTGAAACAATTTTACAAATTTGACTATGTTTACATCAAGACAGACAAGGTGCTAATTTATACATAAAAGCATTTAGAGCAGACAGACAACAACTGTGTTGAATTGAACCGACAAAAACAATCCTAATTAATTCATAAAATCAATGAGAATAATGATCATAACAATAACATAGAAGTTTTGAAAATGACACTAATGGTATTATACAACAACAAAAGTGCAAATCTATGGAAACTCAGAAGTACCATCATGACGGCTGCATAGTATGCGACATAGAAAAGGACTTGCCCTGTTGTTCCAATATAAATTTACAATTTGATCGATAATAATTTTGACAAAGGATCCTTGTTTAGTTAATTTTTCTACTAGAACTAGTCCTGAATTTTTAAATATCTTATCCCGCTTGTCGTAGTTCCTGATCCATATAATAATATTATCCAGCTCTGTTTTGTTATTGGGGCATCTACCTCATTCACCATCGAAGACTGAGCACGGCGCTGGGTGACAAAACTGCAAAAGCGGTACAAGTACAAGGTATTGGATAACAAAAAAAACAAAATCATGTTTGGGTTATTGTAAAAGTTTTCATCTATATAGTTTTTCCTTTGTCAAAATGTTTCATTTAAAGACGGAAGTGAATTTTGTCACCTATCCTATTTACACACGTTTTTTCTGGTTTCATTTGAGATTCATTAAATTACTAGGAAAAAAACTGAATCTAATTGACTGCATCATTAGAAATGTCAAATTTGATTTAATCTCATTCCCTTTTTTCTTTTTATATTACAAGAGAAAACTAATTTTTCTTAAATAGAAGGAAGATGAAAAATGATTTTGATCACTATCTAATCATCATTTGATACCAAGCTAATTGTTTCTCCAAAACTCTTTCTTGCAATATTTTCAAAAACATTGTCAAACGTTCTGGCGCATTCATTCCATAAAATTCTCTTTCAATCATCCTCTTCTTTCACTTGACTTCCTCAACCATCTCATTCATTCCATAGTATCACACATCTTATTGAATTTCATAGTTGTTGTTTTTCAATTGCCTTCATTCCATCAAGATGCCGATATTATTCCTTCATCTCTGTAGTTTCTCTATCAATCTTCATTTAAAATCAAACCTGACTAAATGGATTATAAATTCAGTATACTTAATCTTGGATATTTTTCTCTTTTTCTTTGGAAATTCAAATCCTCAAGAAATAAAATAAAGCTTCTCCTCAGGATACTCATCACAATACAATTTATGCTTCATAAAAAGCAAATAAAAAAACCAATACCAAAACAAAAAATACTACCCTAAAAATAAAAACATCAATAAATAACATTCACGTCATTCAGAATTGCAAAGTCATAAAAAAATCTCCTTTTTAAAAATGTGAATGTTTTACATGGAAACACTCACTTTCAATGTAAGTAGTTATTGGAATGTTAACAAGTTAGCAAGCCAACCAAGATTTATTGTAGGGTAAGGTTTTGGTATCAAGAATGAAATATAGACCTGGTTTGTCTATACTATAGTATATGTCTTTTTTTATACTTAAAGATAAAATAAACATTTTACAGGTACCCGATCATTTTACCAGACCATGGCATTTGTCACGCTTAGAAATACATGAAATGGGATAACCAGACTATCTTTCTTTCTCGCTTACCTTCCCTTCCTTTCAGTGTACACACTTCCTCCACCATTTTACAGCATGGCTTTATTTCTTTGCATCATTAAAAGAAAAAGTTGTAACTCTCTTTTCAATGGTTGTAAAAGCAGACATGAGACATAAAAAAAATGCGATCTTGAACATCATGTTTTGAACAAGTATAATATATTGGTCATCAAAGTTTGTTTTCAGGTGGGCCTATCTGTAACCTCGAAGTCCGACACGCACCTGGAGTAACACACACGTCAGACTCATGACCCGATAATACGTGTCAAACCCTGGAGTAACACACACGTCAGACTCATGACCCGATAATACGTGTCAAACCATTGGATATCTTTGTTATACTGCCCATTAAACTGAATGTAAATACAGCACCAAACTATCTTTAAGAGCACTTTCAGTGTTAAAAAGTATACAACAGAGGAACAAATAACATTGACTAAAAGCTCTTGTAACAAAAATAATTTGTTCGATACAATGAAGGATATATTTTAATTTTCCCTATCTCTTAAGAGACACAGGTTAAAATTAATCTTCATCGGGTCCAAACTTTCTGGATTTAAACATAAACTGCGTTTGTTGGAATGAATCATTTTCCATAACACAAGAACTAACTAACTCGACATAGTTAGTCGACGCAGTTAACTTAGGGGTAAGAACGTATGGTTGCTCATTTAGGGAATTGAAGCAACTGATTTAACAATTCAAACTCCAACAATACGATTCTGGGCCGAATAAAGACGATAGTAAGCTCCTTTGATTTTCATTAAGTGTGCATGAGTTCCTGTCTCTACAATTTTTCCTTTACTGACGACAGCAATCCTGTCAGCGTTCTGAATGGTGGACAGACGGTGGGCTATGATCACACACGTACGATTCACACTCGCCTTGTCCAGAGCCTCTTGTACCACCTGGAAGAGAAAAAAAAAAAGAGATGGTAATTTAACACGAGGAACAGTAAAAAGCCTAACTTTGAAAAATCAAATACATGTGTAACTATTCTCCCTCCTCACTCTCTCTCCTGAAACTGAAACCTTGTGAGCCTTGTAACCAAAAACCAACTCTGCCATCAACGAATCGATGTTAGACATCTATCATAATATTATCTTCATGACATTAATATCCACTAAAATATAAATCACACAATGCCTACACAAAGTCTTAATCTTAAGGTAGTAACACACAGACACGTGATGATGCCATTACTTTTTCACTTTCTGTATCCAGAGCTGATGTGGCTTCATCCAATAACAAAATTTTTGGATTCCGGATAAGAGCTCTGGCAATGGCTATTCTTTGCTTTTGACCTCCACTCAACTGAGTTCCTTTGCTTCCAGCATTGGTCTCGTACCCCTGTAAGAAAGTAGAATTAGGTCAAGACACAAGGTGCAATACAAGTGTTATTATTGTTGTGATAACTCTATGAAAGCAGGCGACTGTAAGAGACCAAATTTGAAAACCAAATTATCTTTTGTGGGAAATAGGACAATCAAAGTAGTTTTGCCTTTAAACAATAATCATGAAGCATAATGGACTTTGTAATTCTTTGTGAAAACAGGAGATCAAAATGAATTCAATGAGTATGCTAGGACTAAAACGGATCTCATTAT
>JAULCB010237555.1:0-12985 GCA_032358575.1 Dendronotus rufus
CCACTGTGCCCGTCCTTGAATGGCGCTATGAGCAATACACTGGACACATTACTCAGCTGCTAACCAAACAATTTTTTTTTTAATCGCCTACTTTGTGTTGCCTCTCATTTAGAAGTAAAAATGAGAGAACCTACACAGCAGGCTGATGTTATATATATAGCAATCATAAATCGGCGCTGATATGATTTTTGCAGGTTAAAGTGCCTTTAAACTCTAAAACAAACAAACAAACATTTTTTCTTTTTTTCTTTTACAGTTCAAAGATGGATAAACTGATTTTGTCCTGCCCTCCAAATTCCAAGTCATTCACTAATGCGCAGTATGCGGTTGGCCTTCTCAAAGACAGTTAGTTATATATTCATATCTTTGTGATACCCTTACAGATTTTTGGTTTGCTTTATTATAATGAGCCATCGCAAAAAATATTAAAACAAAAGTAAGTTAGATGATTGGGAGTATGAAAACTCTCTTCTAATACTGTTTTACTAAAATGCTGTCTATTGGCACACCTTAATCAGATATTATAAACTGCTTTCTTCTTTTCTTTATTCTTTAACAGAGCAATTACACATCACTCCCATGGATTCCATTGTACAGATGCGTCCCGATTTTAGCTATTTGGACAAAGCTGACACGAGGCTAAGAAATGAGACTGCTGCAGATGCGGGTAATTTAGTTGAATGTTTTAAACTCCTCTCTTTCCCTTTAAATCACAGTATAGGGTTCAGCTTCTTTGTTTCTTTGGATCAAGACCTGTCGCTCTGTTTAGATTTTGCCATGGCAGCGACCACAAGTGGCTTACTCTTTGCGATTTTGACCTGCCATGGGTTCTTTAACATGGTTAATGCAGTCACTGAGATCGCCAGCCATCTGAAAATACTTTTTGGTCTCAGTCTTGGTTTTTTACCCTTGACATTTTGATACTTAGGCATACATACATAGTATGTGCTGGTGTTATGTTATAGAGCACTTGACTTGAATGAAAGCAGACAACTGATAGTTCAGTTTCAGTTCATCATCTGTCAAGAAACATTACCTTTGAAATCAAATGAAACTAGTAGTAACGTTCTAAAAACTTTGCATTTATTCATTTATCAGTGTTTTTATTTGAGAACACTTCTTCTTCTTCTGCGTTCCCTATCATGTCAATCCAGCCTATTTATTTCAGAACACAAAACCAGGACTGGACACTAAACTTTTTTCAAAAATTGATATTGATTGTCTATTTAGGTGAATCATCGCAGGATGAAGCCGATGAAGATGTGACTCCTATTAGTATGAAAATGGCAAGGGCGGAGAGTGAGGAGTTCAAGGCGAGGAGAATGGCCAGCTACGAATTCGTTAACCAAAAACGGGAAGAGGAAAGGTGGATGAACTTATCGTATTTCTCAGCCGATGTAAGTACTGTAGTGTGAATAGTAGATGTCTTAACTCAGGCTCGTTTACAATTAATGCCCACTCTTTCAATATCTCCATATGTCCGAAAATTACAGATTTGAATGTTGTATGGTGGGGTTTTTGCCAACGGGTGACACAGCTTTATATGGTTTATTCATCTATTTATTCATTTTGATCCATATTGGTATTCACACACATGCATAAAGACTTCTATGATGTCTTACTTTTTGTGGATAGTAATCGTGATGCTTTCTTTATTTTTATTTCTAGTCTGGTCTCGCTAATGCAGAAAGACAGCAGTTGCAAGCAGGGGATTCCACCCCAGTCTCCCAATTCAAAATCTCTACCCAGGAGTATCTCCATGCTCTCATTCCACCTTTCAACGAAGACAAAAGGTTTTTGTTACATTTTTCTAACAACATAGATTTCCTCAGCTTTGTGTTTTGTTGAAAAGTTTATTGAGGACATCTAATCTACCTCATTCACCATTTAAGACTGTGCATGGTGCTCACCTGAGTACCATCAACTGTGAAAATGGTATATGGCAAAGTATAACAAAACACTACAACTGAACAAGATTATCTATCTACAGTTTTGTATCAAAGGAACAAATTGCAATATTTGATTGTCATAATTTTAACACAGTAACACAAGTTGTTTGGCTAGTACTCTGTATTTGCTGTATTTGATGCTGAATGATGTTATCAATGACAATTGAGTTTCATGTGACTTATTTCGGTGATTGGTTTGTTAACTTTTTGCTTGCAATAGATTCTTGATGTAGATTGAATGATAGGCGGGTAAGAAGGTGTTCTGAGTTGCAAATGATGAATGGTTGATGCATTTTTGAGCTTTCTTTACTCATTTGAATGAGTCTTTTAATTGTTTTGTTTTTTTGAAAGAAATATTCACCGGTTGTTATTGTTAGAAATGAGAATATTTTGGTGTTTCTACTTCTAAAACAGCCTTTTATCCAAGTTCCATATTCTTTTAATTTTTCTTCTCTTAAATGCTATTATCATTTTTCTTTATTTTCTGACGCCTATAGTGAAAAACCTGCCATGCCTGATAACGTATTGTCATTGAACGACCTGAGAAAACTTGACCTCAATGATCAGATCAAAGCTTTGTTGACAAATGGTAAGACCTGACTTGTTTCTTCTTTATTTCTTTAAGTCTTGTTTTGTTTATAGTAGATACAGAATTTGATATCTAGCTCTTATACAGTTCCTTCAACTTTAAGATTAATACCCAAAAAGATTTCAGCCAATGTTTTTCCATTTTTATCTACATGATTTAATTACCTACTGCTTAATGATCGTTTAATGTAATGTAAACAATGGCAAGATCATTACGGCAAAGTGGGCTGATCACCTACGTGCCGTTAGTTATTGATCCATAGTCTTTCCCAACTTTGTGATTTTTGCTATAAAAAGTGGTTATTAAGGCACATACCTCATTCACCATTTGAGACTGGACATGGAGCTGGGTGTTGACACTGTGAAAACAGTATATATATGGCAAAGGATAACAAAACAAAACAAGATTGTTTCTTATATTTATTATTTCTTTTTTTATAAACAAATAGTGAAAGTGATACGGTTCAGCCAACTCATCAGCTTCTTGGAGCAAGGCACAGATCATCAGTCCGTCTTGAGATCGCTTCAAAACATGGCGGTGCTGGTGCAAGGATGCTGGGTGATTAAAAGGTTGGAGCTCCTTCTTTCTTTTACAAGCAGTGGGCTGATCACCTGCTTGCCGTAGTTTCTATTGCCACTGATTTCAGTGAATTGTGTGTGGGGGGGGGGGGGGATTCAGAAAAACCCCGAAGAGGGCTAGATTGATAAAATTGTCTGGTTAGATAGAGGATAGAATGTACTACACTAGCTACATCTTCGCCAAAGTCCGAATCAAGATGCCTTATAGATCGTTATCATTAAACTCCCATGTTAACAAGTAATAACAAAGAAAACAAATGAGAAATTGCTAAAAACTCATCAAAATGTTAAGATATCAAAGTGAAAATAGTCACCGGATGATGAACCGGCTATGAAATCGAGAAACGTCATTTTCAGTATCTGTATGGCGTACTATTTTATTTTTTATTAGGTTTTTTAGTGCGCTATGTTATGGATACGACTACAGTCGTCGGTCGATGGCAATAGGAAACCACATCGGAAGTTATGACTACAGTCGTCGGTGGGAATGAAAGGGTTAACTCACCTAAAAATGTATTCTCTTTTGGTAATAGAAACGGCATCAAGACATTTTATGTATTACCCATTTATGCTTGTTTTCCTACTAGTGAGCTTCTTTACCCTGATGATGATAAAGACGACAGTAGCAGGAGAAGGGGGCGTGGTGGGGGAGTCAGTCCTGAGCTTATGCGCCGCGTAAGAGACTATGCCGTAAGTAGCATGATTGATATGATATTGAATTCTTTTTATAAAATTAATAGAAAAGAAAAATTTAGAATTTGTCTTTATAGTCCAAAGGGGCACATTGTCTTTTGTCATCTTGGGTTCAATTTCAAATAATAACTGAAATGATCTGTTCGTCAGCGACAGAGCAATGTCGTGGCATAGCTCTCTCTTGAGCTTCTACCACTCTATACAATATACTCTTTAAAATATGATATGCCTTTTATTCTTTTATAATATAATTCCCTTTCTGAGGAGTAGACACCCTTTGCATATCATGAGGCACTATGTTTTTCTATTCCATGGTTCTTGCAGTTATATTGATTCAGAAATTATCTTGCATTGTTTCATGGTTGAATGAACACTTTAACAACCAGCCATTATGACCAACAGTGCTACAAACTGACTCTTTATTGTGATTGTCTCATCTTAGTAATATCCAATTTTTTGTGGGTTTTTTTTTTTAATGTATATGAAATTTCATAGATAACTTTATTCTTTATTTCCCCAGATGTGGAAATTCACCCATTGCAAGTATGTTGTCAGGAAAGACATTTCAGCTGTTGTGCAGGTAATGATTTCTTCTTTTTATTGATATTTTTTGTTTGTTATGTTACTGTGTAATTTGGGAACAGTGGAGTTAATTGTGTATCATTTTCTTTTACGACATGCAGTGTAGGCACTAGTACTAGCGGTAGTAAAGGCACAGAGATGGGGATATACTCTTTGAAGTTCTCTAATTATAGACAACAAATAGACACATTCATTAAATCACCTCTCTACATCTAATTTCCTCATCTATCACAGTTTCTTTGTTATGCATTGAGTATACGTTCAACAATATATAGAATAGATAGAATACATACGTTTAAAGATTACTGATCGTATTCAATGTAATGGGACTCCCTTATGATGGAATCCTGTTAATGAAAGTGATTTTTAAAGTTAAAAGGTTTGATCAGAAGCGGAATATTCCACCATGTTTGATTTCTGTTATCATTTCCCTAGTTACCCTCGGATGATGTAAAAGAGATTCTGGAGAAAATGTCTCGTCTAAAGGCTCGGACTGGATGGGAGTTTTTGTATGATTACGACAGAGATTTTTGTGACAGGTAATGAAATTTTATTGCTTAATTATTGCTCATTTCATGTTTGACAGAAATTTGTTGTTTGTTCCTTTGTTTCCTTTTTTTTTTCACTCTGCTGACTTGTGAATTGTGACAAATCTTTAAACATCTGTTAAGTAATATTTCATGAATGCTTGTTTTGTTTTGGGGTTTTCCATTAGATTTTATTTATTTTAGTATTTTCTGTATTTTAGAAAATGGTTTTATTTTTTGAACTGTAAACTTGCATCTTAACTTAAATTCATTATATTTATAATGTGATTGTAATAATTTTCTTTTTCTTTATATACCTTCCTTCCATAGGCATCCAGAGATTGTTCAAAGACAACGTAACAAATGGAATATGACTTTCCATCATCTAGCTCAGCATTTTAAAATGCCAAAAGACGGAGACAAGAAAGCCTTAGGTGTGTACCTTTACTGTTGTCATTACTGATCGCACACAGTGGGCTGATCACCTGCTTATCGTAGTTCTTGATCCATAGTATTTCCCAGCTGTTTTGTCAAAGGTGGTGGTTATTGGGGCATCTACCTCATTCATCATTTAAGACTGAACATGGAGCTGAGTCCCAACGCTGTGAAAGCGGTATAACGCAAAGTATAACAAAACAAAAACAAATTACTGAATGCTAGGGAAGTTTTAGAGTTGACTGTAATGTAAACTCCTTTGCAGATTTGTTAGGTACCCAAAGTCGAGAAAGAAAGAACTTTGATTACCTATTGACTGATATGAAGGGCTTGAAAGTACAGTTCAATAGTGATGACTCGCTCTATATATTTGTATACACAAATCAGCTTCAGTGCTATCATTTCTTTGGATCAAGATATGTTGGCAAGCAGGTGATCATCCCACTGTGTCAATTACACCTCAACCGGCCATTTGGGTAGATTTTGAATTTTGACAGGACAGTGGCCACAACCACTCCTGCCGTGATATCATTAAACATGCTTAATGTAAACGCAGGACCTCCTGTTTTTTGCCCCCTTTTGAGAAGGCTTGTGTTCCAACATCATTACCCGAGAAGCTAGGCATCGCAATATTATCACCGTAAATGGGCTCACTGGCAATTTGAAAAATACTTTTTGGTCTCTGTCTGGTTTTGAACCCATGATGTTTGGATTCATTGGTGGAACATGTACTAAACACTGAGCTACTGCGACGCCGTTTGTATCTTCCACGAGAAACAATGCTATTCACTATTGTAACAGCCTAGTGGGTTGAAGTTGGTAATCGTTTAAATTTAATTTCCCTGGATCCTTTAGATGGAATAAATAGGAATTTCTTATTAGCAATGTATCAATTCTTTTTTTATGAATTATTTTTCAGAAATGGAGATGGCTCTGATGAATCAGCAACCTCCAGAAAGACATAGGACGCGTAGACTATCGTCAAGATCACCCCGTAAAAGAACGTTGAGCGGCCGGTCTCAGTCGGATTTGAGTGACATGGAAACGGATTCTACCGCAGAGAGAAGCCAGTCGAGTGAACGTACTAAATCCACAGACGGCGGGGCGAATCGAAATTCATTCCATACCCCTGAATCACAAATATCAAACGGTCTGACCAATGGTGCATCTGCGGACTCCGTTGGCAACCTCACCAAAAACACCTGTGATAGTAGCAATGGCAATCAAAATCAACAAAATGATCTTGATACGGAACTCAAAACATTTATATCCGAGTTACTTACGGAGAAGTTGTCCATCGCTATGTCGGATCTACGTAGCCAAATGTCCAACTACGCCGGACGCCTGCCACCTGGTCACATCTTTCACTCGGGAGTGTCGGATAAGGTGATAGAGGAGGCTGTGGCCGCATTGGGGGGATCAAGATTGAATGTTCAGGTTGGTTTGTTTGTTTGTACATCAGATGATGTATTATTATATAGGGATTTCGATGTTTGAAAGTGAAGCCTTATTTGTAATGGTGTTGTTATTATTATTATTATTATTGCTATAAATATCATCATAATTACCATGAATTCTGTTTAAATTTACTACTTTGGTTATGAAAAAACTAATTTTATGTGAAAAAAATATTAAATTATACGCTATACTAAGTTATGTAGTTTTAATGAATCAGTCATTTCAAGAAAGGAATTCAAACAGTTTTTCATATTACCCACTGTAAGCAATTTTGACCCATTGTTTGCATTGTATTCGTATTCATTTATTTTTTATTGACTGTTTATTATATTGTTTTTCTTTTGTAGTGGCCAGCCAGTTACAAGTCCCAACCTTTGTATGTTTTCTATTCAGGAAATGAGAAAACGGATAAGGTAACTCATCTAGCAAGTTTATATTATTAGGCTTTATTGTAAGGGTTTCAGTTCCAAATACATTTTAATGTTTACAGAATTGCTTATTCATTGAAATATGGTGGATCTCAGCGGTGAATCATCAATGTCTCTCTATCAAACTATGTATCTCTCACCCAGTAAAGCCTTTTTCTTCTTCTGCCTCTGACACGATCTTCTTCTTCTTCTGCGCTCCCCGGTCATGTCAATCCAATATGGCCCTTGCCATGAATTGTTATACTTCGGGTGTTCATTGTCCTGTCAATTGACCTGTAATAGAAAAAAAATATGTGATGCAAACATTCAGGTTTTTTTCCACATTTGCTGGAAGCAATTATTTTTTATTACTGTGTTGTAACATTCTCAGTTATTTATGTAAGACGTTACAGTAGTCCCATGTTCCCAAATGTTACATGTTTCGTCGGGAATAAGTGTGGTATTGTGATACGCTTAGATAATGGTGATGACTGTGGTCTCATTTGATTTTAAATCACAACACCTTTCCAACAATTTTTGATGCATTTCTGTCAAAACCTTGTCTGATTTATTTTTGCAATCAGGAGTAAATATTTGAAACTTTCTTTTGATGCTAGTTTTTTTTTTGGGGGGATAACCCTAAACCATGTTACAGACCCATTGATAGGACTTACTGAATACTCTTTATAATGTTATTATCTATTAAATCCAAACAGTATCAATCTGTTGTGTCTTTTTAAAACTTGTTACTTGATTTTCTTACAAGTTGTGCAAATGAATAGTGTTATGCACTTATGTGATACAAGCAAATCTTTCTCTTCTTCCCATCATCTTCCAGATGTTAAAAATTATATATGCCATGTTTCAAGATGCTTTTAAAATAAGAGCTCATCCATTTCGACTAGCAGTCAAAGCGGAGACTGGAATTGATTTGTCAGATGCAGAATCCAGAAAATTTCTAAAGGTAAAACTCTTGAGTCTCTTTTCTTTATTACCTTTTTTTTTGAACATGTGTGTGTTTTTGAGACTCTTTTCTTTATTCCCTTTTTTTGAGCATGTTTGTGTGTACGAAAAGAGAGAGAGAGAGAGATGATGAGAAGAGAGAAGGGGAGGGGGGGGTATTGATCATTTGTGGGTGTATGCGTTTGTCTGCTGAGCTGTCCCAAATGTGTTGTTGCAATTTCCGATGATTTAAAAGATGCACATTGCCAATCATTCTATGGTTTTTTGGAGGTTTTATTTTTTAGAATTGGGAATTTATTTTTACTGAGTATGGAAAGAGTTAATAATCATTTCTTTTTCACTTTTCACAGGAACACTGTGAAACGGCGTCCCATTTCTGGTACCTCAAGGGATCCCTCACATCAAGTTCTTGACCTGAAACCTTTAGATTAAAAACTACTTAGTTAAAGGCTTTAGTTGGTGTTGATTTGTTTGCTTTTAAATTTTCTTACAATAAGAGTCATTGGTGTGATTGATTATGGACGGACCGAATTACAAAGTTTTAAATGAGAATGTGAGACAGATTTATTTATAGAGAATTGAATAGGTTGAATAGTCTTTCTTTCTTTCTTGATCAATTTACCTTTTGGTGTAAGGTAGGTTGAATAGTACTGTGGTCATTTAACTCACTAACTACTAGGATATCGTGAGTTCGAACCCCAGATGAGGAGAATTTGTTTAAGGGTTTAACTTTAACTCTGGCAGTGTGTTCAAGTCCTATTGTAAATGGACTATAACATTTTATTATCAACAGCTTTTGCTATCATTTGCCTTATGCATACCGTTTTCACAGTGTTGACTCCCAGCTCCATGCCCATTCTCAAATGGTGAACAAGTTAGATGCCGCAATAATCAGTATTGACAAAACACAGAGCTGGGACTATAGATCAAGAACTAACAGCAAGCAGATGATCAGCCCACTGTGTCTTTACACAGGACGCATTTCTCAACTGCTAACCATACAAATTTTAGTGTTGCCTCTCATTTATATGGGACAATGAGAGAACATACACTGTAAGCTTCTTGTGAGCGGTAAAACCAGTATATATCGTATTACCAGTAACACTCGAGACGCTGTACCGAGAGATATTGGGACGCTCAATGAACCACATTTTCAGGATAACTCCGAAACATGCAGTCAGATTCAAACGCATACATTCATTTTCCTAGTCTGCGAGAATAGAGGAAATATGTTCACTTATCCTTGATGACTGATCAGCAAAGCATTTTACTGATGCTGTAAATAATTTTTTTTTAACTAAGAATTGATTGTCATTGTCATCAAAAGATATGAATTCTGGCTTATCATTATTGGAATTAGAGAGACGTTAAAAGTAGAATTGGAGAGAAATCAGGGTTCAGCTGTAACTCTCACGTAGACCATGCTCTGAATCATAGCAAACATAGCTATGTATCCTTACTTAGGAGTGAGCATGTCATTGTCTGCCATCTTCTCCTGTCCGGTAAGATTTGTTTCAGCTCTTACCAATCTCCAATTGTATTGCACAGAAATGTGGGGAACTTACCTATAAGTACCTATTAAATTATAAAGGACTGGCACTGTGGGCTGATCACCTGCTTATCGAGGTTCCTGATCCATCATAGTATTTCCTGGCTCGATGTTTTGTCAAGGATGGCTATTGGGGCATCGACCTCATTCACCATTTAAGATTTAGCATAGAGCTGGGTGCCGACACTGCTAACGCGGTAATAAGGCATTGGATAACAAAACAAAATAATTTATAAATAGACCGATGTGGACTGGGCTGATCACCTGCTTACCGAGGTTCTTGATCCATAGTGTACTACCCAGCCCTGTGTTTTGTCAAAGTCAAAGGGAGTTATTCGGACATCTACCTCGTTTACCATCTAGGATTGGGCATGGAGCTGGGTGCCCACGCTGCGAAAGCGGTATAGGGGAAATAATAACATCAAACAATAATTGCAACATTTCAAAATATTCTTTTGAAATTGTTAAAATACATCGATAAAGAAGCAAAACGGGGAATATCATGAATCGTAATAGTAATATAGACGTCTAAACCACAACGCGAATTACAAGTACAAGTGAAACATAATATTCTGTTTGGATCTTCCCCTAGACTCCCATCCAGTTTATTTACGTTTATATTATTATGATCCTACACGACATACTTAAGGATTAGATAGAAGATGATTGGGAAAATCTAAATGCGAGGTCTGATAATGATGATAGACTAAAACCACGCCGCGGAAAGCGATGAAAGGTCAAGGTTCATAGCCTTATCTCGCATGACACGCCACTTCACCGGACACCGTATTCATGGGTTCTTTATTGTGTGTAGCAACTTGTATCATTGTTAATTCAATTAAGTACTATGCCCAACTTGTTTACCAATACGTGCGTAATTACTTTTTTTTTGTAATGGTCTTTTTAGAGTATGTGGTATACTACCACTTCCAATGAAATCTCTTTGATAATACTAAAGATGCAAGCTTCTGTAGCAGACCTGTAAATCTTTAGCCAATTGTCCGATTTCAGACTTTTTGGTACTACTATCTAAGTGGACTGAAAAGTCGTTAGTTTTCGTTTCCACATTGCTATTTTTACTGGGATATGAAATGTTTGAGTTTCAGACTATTTTTTATTTGCCCTTTACACCTTTGGTGTAGGGCTACCTCTTCTTATTAAACAAATTGTCAAATTCTCACAGCGACAAAGGCCAGTGTCCCTATGGAACGGCAATCCAAAATACAGATCATGTCCTCTAGTCTTGTCAACTACTACTATTTACTATCTACTTGAGGTCCACCGCGGTGACCCCTCTGACCCAGAAACTATAATATTATGGCTGCCTGACTGCTTGGATGACCTGCGCAGCGCAGTGGCCTTCATCGTGGACTAGAAATGGCGATTCCATCCAATTGATATTATTATAATAAATGATGATCGAGAAGAAGAAAATAATATTGTCACTAGTTAATGTCGTCAATTATGTTTACAATAATTCTACGCTTGATATGTTTGCATGCACGAGAAACCCACTTAACTTTTACTATGCCCAACTTGTTTACCAATACGTGCGTATAATTACTTTTTTTTTTTAATTGTCTTTTTAGAGTATGTGGTATACTACCACTTCCAATGAAATCTCTTTGATAATACTAAAGATGCAAGCTTCTACATTATCATGCTTAGGGAAACAAATATTTCCCTTCATCTCAAATTGAGACATTGATTCACAGCATTTCCTATGGCGCAGTGGACCTGCTTATCATTGTTCCTGATCCATAGTATTTCCCAGTTCTGTGTTTTGTCAAAGGTGGTTATTGATGGGGTATCTACCTCATTCACCATTTAAGACTGAGCATGGAGCTGGGTGCCGACACTGCCAACGTGGCATAAGGCATTGGATAACAGAACAAAACTCCCATGTGTAAAGTTATTTGGTAACAACAACAAAAACTCAATTATTTCCGCGCGCACTTCGAATTTTTGATAGGTTAGACTAACTATCAGTATCAGCCCTACACACAAACAAGAGATAACTGAATGGTGATTAAAATAATAACAATGATGATAGTGATACTATTTATAGGATGTGCTTTTAAAATTGGTCTGAACTCTATGTCCAATTATTGTCCATCATAACTTCACACGCGTAAGTATCCTAGTATCTGCTACATCATTTACGTTTTACGGAATGTCATGGAAAGGTTGTGGCTATTGACCCTTAAGTACCAATAGCCATATTTGCTATAATATGTCGATAAGTACCAATTTCGAATAATATGACTGTGTGTCCTAAGTGATCAATAGTCACATTCGCTAATGGTGCTTAATTAAAGTAATCTGTGGTAATTATGGCCAATTTATTGAAATTAAAAGATATATTTCGTCCATTTTAGCAATATACCAAAATATACTATGAGCAAACATATAATCTATTGAATTGGTCATATTTGTCATGAGTGACCATAATTACCCCGGGTGGCCATAATGGCTCCAGATTACCGGTACCTAGGGCAAGAATCTCGATACACGTTGCAATTCAGTCGATGAAAAATAAGAAGGTAAAGACAGCACAGAATGGGACCATGCCACTATCGAAACATCATCCCATCGTATCTACTAAGTGTAGTCTATAAGTTATAAGTAGGAAACAAAAACTTTCCGCGAACACTTTGGAATACACGACTTGAGAACATAAAACATTAATCTAATGAACGCCACCTGAAAGACAGCGAATAAAATAGGATATTATACAATACGCGCTCAGATTTGTATAGCAAAGATTAATAATTAAAGCTTTAAAGCAAATTATACGCTAACACTACCAGTAACAGTCAAGCATTTTTGACGTGGTCATACTATTCAACTCGTATAAATTAGTTTATCGAACCATAATAATTGTGTGATTCGCTTGTGTGAGGGACCCCCGGTACACGTACTCGCCATTTGATTTTTAACATGCCGAGGTCGAATTATGTCAGAACCTATTTTTGTTGTTTTGTTGTAAAGATGTATTGATTAATCTGAGCGTTATTTGTATAACGCTGCAGTCACATCAGTTATTTTTCTCACGTCGTTTACCTAATCTAAAGAAGGATACTCCCCGCATACTATTATTATACTGACCAGCCATGTGAAACGATACAATGTAGGGGTGGGTGGTCTTATCAAAGATTGCCGATAACGGTTTGTAATGTTGATCTGGGGGGGGGGGGGGGGGGGGGGGGGGGGGGGGGGGGGGGGGGGGGGGGGGGGGGGGGGGGGGGGGGGGGG
>JAULCB010237666.1:0-12972 GCA_032358575.1 Dendronotus rufus
TATCAATCCACCAATCAGGTAAAAGTTTTACATAAAACTATATACTCGGAGCGCGGACCTACGGGAAAGCAATGACGCCACAGATTTTAATTGTAGTAAATGCGCTTCTTCCGTTCGTAGAACGGGTTATCTACTCGTATGTATAATTGTTTCAAGCCTGTTTTGTCTTGTTATCCATTGCCTTATACTTATACCGCTTCCCTGGTGTCAGCACTAACCCACCCAGCCATCCCCCATGGCCTGTCTTAATAATAATGAATTGTGAATGAGGTCGACACTCCAATAGCCCCTTTTCATTTTAATTAACTAATCACAGCGGTGGGAGAAATACAACGGATCAAGAACTACGGCACGCAGGTACGTGATCAGCCCACTATGCCGGTCCTTCAATGGCGTTATGAGCAATACACAGGACACATATTATATTAATTACTCATCGATCTGCCGGACAGACTGATCTATCGACTGTCACAATAACTGATTGTCGGTAGTGCTAGGTTATGTTTATAGGTTTCAATAAATAAATAGATCGATCAATCGTTTCAAGCAACTAGTCTAGTGACACATCTTGTGACTGAATTGAATGACAATGACAACTGACGTTGGTTGGTGTTGGTTGTGTTTGCGACAGTCGTGAATCATCCAAGCCCATTAATTAAATTGAGTCATTCATCATTTATTTCCTCTTAAAATAATTTTGGTGATATTGTTGTTATTATTATTATTATTATTATTGTTGTTGTTGTTGTTGTTGTTGTTGTTGTTGTTGTTGTTGTTGTTATTATTATTATTATTATTATTATTACTATCGTCGATTCTAGCTGCCTACCCTTGCCAGTAATGATATTGATATTATCATAACACGCACGAAAGGTCAAACACGTAACGTTTTTTGCAACATATGTAAAAATACGTAATCGATGTGGGATTGCGTGAACCCTAATCCAAAGATTAGCATGCTCATACTAATGATGGTAACTCTTTCATCTGTGTAACTTTAGTCTACGACATGAATATCAATAATATCATACCGTGTAAAATTATTAATGATACCTCTACACCCCCACTCTTTTCGTTGGAAAATGTATCCGTTTCATATCTTTAAAAAATCTAACACACAAGTCGATCATTTCTCGCTTCTAAACGTGTGATTTAAATTTGTAGGTAAAATATTATATCCTATATATTACTATCTAGATATGTCTCTTGAAAGGCAACCGTTGCCCCGCCGTCCTTATCTACCCCGTTATCGCACGCGCACCCGTGAGGGAAAAGAGTATACCGCTCCTGTGTGTTTGAAGAACTCCCCCTAGCGGTGTGAGTCACCGTTATCTTCTTTTGTGTTTGTCAGACTGTACTTTTTTATATTAATAATTCCTGTACAAAATGAGCTTTTTAATGAAAATGTTTCATTGATGTATTATCTAGAATGATTAAATTTAATAAGAATGGGGCCATTTCTTCTATAAACAATCTCCTTTATCGTCTACCGTTTGATTTATTTGACAAGACACGACTGTGAGTTCCTCCCGTGCTCGCTCAGCAGACGAACCTAATCAACATCCGGTAAAAGCGAATTTTGCCGAGTTATTCCGAGGCGTTGTTATTACAATGGCCGATTGAATTCTCATGATAGAGATGTACAGCATTCAGATCGGCTTCACTAAGGATTTTCAAGACATGAAAAAATTCAAACTATAATGTCAGGAGAACAAGGAGCAGAAGGAGGAGCTGAAAAGGATGTGGAATATTATTATCGTCCAGGTAAAGTACCCCATACGAATTTGATCATGGTGATGAGCTCACTCGTTTCGGAAGCATCTTTTCGGACGGTTCCAGTTTGTCAGGATTAGGTCATCCAGAGGCCACTCAACCGATGCCATTTGTCGAGACACATTTTCTAATCCATAATTTTTTTCATAAAAAGATGATTTTTATTTTTCGAAAAACGTGTTTGTTTTATTTACAAACGTCTGGGCGAAGGGGCTCTTTGTTTAGAACAAAGATTGAGTTGAAGTTTCGTTCATTCCAGATGAGTTCAAATTTACGCACTTGTTTCCCTTGGTATTATAGATAGGAATTGCTCAGCAGAACGAGAGAGAGAAATTATGTCCGGAATAATAATGCTCATCAGTGCTCCTCGCAATTAAATCCTAATTATGTTTCAATCACCACAAACAGTTTACTTCTCATTTAATTGATTTAATTTGCAATGATAGCTTTACTAAGAATTAAGTTATCAGTTCTAGAGTAATGATTTTGTAAGTTTATTTAGGATACATTGGGTCAGTGGGGGCTGTCTGACTGGGACCAGGAGAATGCAAGAAGGAAGAGACTGGGTTCAAATCTATCATTGTCAAAGTGATATTTATCTCGTCTGATCTGCTAAGAAGCCTCAAGTCTTTTGTGTGCAGAGACTCTTGGTTGACTTTATTAATCTATATGATGCCGATGTTGCTAGATGAAATATCAGGAAGTGAACATTTCAATTTCGCATCACAGTTGTGTCTCACAGTGTTTTTCACTCGTCTGGAAGTCACAGATTCACGTTTTGCGTTAGGATGGATTATGCTGGTAGATTACAACTGAAAATTGAGTCCCTAATTTCCGGTAAATATGTTTGTTCCCTGCTAAACTCCCCCAACCACGTTTGGGTCTTACTTTTAGATTCCTATTTTTCTGTTTCTGACTGTTACTCTAAAGCTAAGGCTAATGTATGAATAATATCTAAACCTCTATAGTCTATGATGTCAACATACCATAGTTTGTATTCATATTCCGCTTTATTTGACATTGTCTTCTTAAGTGGGTGGTCAGAGAGCGATCCTAGTGGGTTTTTACTTCTCTGTGTATTGTCCTCTCTTTATCTTTTTATCCAAACACTGGGCGAACAACAAAATGTGTCAAGTTGTACATTTTTCAAACAAACCTTACTACTATCTATCTTCTGCTCCCTGTCTGTGATTAGCTCTATACTAAATACTGATATTTCTAGGCTTCTTCTCTGAAGTTTAAGGCTTCCTCTTTTTTAGAATCTCATTGTCGTCACTCTTTCTCAATATTCAGAATTACTGTGTTGTTTATTTACACAACTTTCCTCATCCTATCAGAGATGGATGTAAAATTCGGAGGTCCTGCTTGTTTCAGACAACGTTGTTTCTCTCCACAAAATTTTTAATGCGCTTAAGACTGCACATCTTGTCTGATATGTTACATAGCCTATTCGTTGTCTGCTAGTAGTGTAAAATTGCGCTTAGAACACAGTGATTACTGTGGATACAAGTGCTATTTAAATTAAATGCTATCATTTACTTTACTTTATTTATTTTCATCTATCTTTATTTTCATCAATCTCTCATGTTAAAAAAGCATTCTTGAATTTGAAATCGTTTGAAATTTGTGTGAATTCATTTTGTCAAACAACTTACTAAGGAATATGATTTAAGTGTCAAAGTGCTGTGTCTGTGTGCCTGCATGTGTGCATATGCGTGCGCGCGTGTGTGTATGTGTGTAGAGAGCGTGTATGTGTAAAATGGATGTAAAATCCTTACTCCTTTTGGCCATTACTTTGATATTGTTAGATGCCCAGAGCCCTCTGTTTGGAGGGGCGTTGCTGTGCATTACAAATTTTAAATATTATTATTATTACCTCCACAGGTGGAAGAAGAAACGATGGGTTGAAAGCAGCAGACATAGTACAGGTCCTCCGAGAGAGGGTGGCCTACCTTTCTGGTACGTATTTTGTTTTTTAAAATTATTATAATTAATTAACCTCTGGTATTGTTGTGTTGGCAATTGTACTTTCGATGATCTGTAGAATTTCAAGAAACATAAAAAAAACGATTATCGTAGTTATATTTTAGAGAATGACACATATGATATAAAATATTTCTTATCCATCTATTTTCTTTTCTTTTCCTTTTTGTTTCATTTTTACCATAAAACTGATTTTCCTTTTATTAGATTCTAGATAATCTTTTTCGGTTATGGATTTCAACCTTGCTGAAAATATTTATGCCTTAATGTTTCCCTCTTTTGCTAGATGATGTATGTTTGGGACTGAAAATGCTGACTTTGCTAAAGAAGATAGAAATATTTTGTAAAGTTTGCTAATGTTCGTGACGTCCCGCAGCCTATTGGTCAGCTTATCTGCCTGGAGATCGAAGAGTTCAGGGTTCAAATCCTCACTGGGTTCGACGTCGAGTCCTTGGGAAGGATTGTACACAATTTTCCTCATCCTATCGGAGATGGATGTAAAATTCGGAGGTCCCCCTGGCGTTGTCTTTTTCCCAAAAATTGTATAAGCGCCGAACATGATATGTTACATGTTTCGCTGGGGTTAAATGTGGTATTATGAAGCGCTTAGAGCATGGCGAGTAACGTGGATAAGCGCTATTTAAAAATGCTATATTTTATTTTATTTTATACCAGCACTGAATGTATGTATGACCTGAAATATGTTAATTTTTTAAAAGCTTGCTTTTAACTAAATAACTTTTCTTTGTCTGATTCTACAGGTGGCCGAGACAAACGTGGAGGACCCATCCTTACATTCCCATCACACACGCACCCGGAGAGGTTAAAACACGATGACCTCCGTCGACTCATGACCTATCTGGCTAGTGTGCCCGGGTAAATCTATTACTATTATTATTATTATTATTGCAGGTGGTGAAAATGGAAGAGGTTCTGTAAAGGATTTACTCTTCTAGCAGCCTTCGTTTGTTTAAATTATTATTGTTGCAGGGGTGTAGATTTTCTCTGATTTCAGTTTTTTTTCGTACTATCTAAGAAGTTGGTTAAAATGTCGTTACTTTTTGTTTCCACATTCTTCTATTTTCATTGGGATGTGAAATGTTTCAGATAACTTTCTGTTTTGCCATTTATACCCCTGATTATTGCTGTCAGAGAGATTGTTTTCAAGATGGTTCACTATTAATTATCTTCTGTTTTTGAAAGGTTTCGTTAAAGAAAAGAAAAAAGATAATACATCATCAGGTCTTCATTTCAACTGCAAACAACTTTATAGTATTGTGTATGAAGATAATCTTAAATCTTTCTCACGAAGAGAACCAGTGGAATTCTGACCCATATAGTTTGAATAATCAAAATTTGCCTTTTACTTTTCAGAGAAAAGGTAAAAGAAGATCATTTCTATTTCTATTTTCTATTCATATTCGACTTTGACCTCATTGAAATAATGGAAATTAAAGAATGTACATCAATTTCTTAACATTATATCTCTACATATATCCCTGTTTTCTTTTTATATGATATATTATAAACACTGTTTCGACTGTGTACAGACTTGAAATAAAAATGTACATTTTAAATTTTGGCAACATTCTGCATTTTTTTTTACCACGCCTGAGTTTTGCTTGTTACTTCTTCGTCTTTGTTTCTTTGATATCGACATCATGACGACACTAGTATCCGCCTGGCATGGAGACATTTATATATATATTACAATATCATCATTATATATTATTATATCAACACTCCACTGTTCACTGCATTCGGTCATTGGAGATCTCTTGATCTCTCTCTCTTTCTCTCCTCTATCAGAATTGACACAATATTTTCATTCACAACTTGGCTTGTCTGGTTTATATTATAATTTTTTTAAAGACTTTGTTTACACTAATTGATTGCTCATTATGAAACCGCACATACAAATTTCTTGCAATTCTTAACTTGAGGAGAAATGTCTTTTGCAATCTGTCTTTCTGTCTCTCTGTGTGTCTTGTAATCGTATCTAAAAAAAAACCAAAAGAGAGAAATATATTAATTGCTGCAACTCTCCCTGTTCCCTGGATTTGAATTGTTTTTAATGATATCTTTTGAATATTTTTTTTGTTTTGTTGGTAGAACGACCATTGTCTTTTTAAATTTCATTCGTTTTGAATCAGACTATTATTTATGACTATCTCTATTTTATTTAGTACTGATGCTGAGTGGTTGTTGTGGTTATTTTTATCATTCAAAAAGTCGGCAGCCTAGTGGTCAGTCAGTGTATCTGCCTGGAGATCGAAGGGTCCAGGGTTCGAATCCTGACTGGATCCAGTCGTTATTTGGTTTATAAACCTTTATAACACTTGTTGTTATTCTTATTCTTGTCTTCCGTCCCATTGTTGTTTCAGTGATGAAGTACGCGACCGAGGGTTCTCTATGATCCTGGACATGAGAGGCACCAAATGGGAAACGGTCAAGCCTATCCTCAAAGCCTTGCAGGTAATAAATGAATAAAATAAGATTTTAGGCCCGTAAATCTTCAGCCAATTGTCTGATTTCAGACTTTTTGAACTATCCAAGTGGACTGAAAAGCCATTAGTTTTTGTTTCCACGTTGCTATTTTTATCGGGATATGAAAATCTTTCAGACTATTTGTTGTTGTTGCCATTTACACTTTGGCTCATTGTCATTTTTGGTAAAGACCATCAGGAATAACCTGCGCCTCAGCTGCAGAGCAGCTCTGCAAGATAGGCAGGCAATAGGAGTTAAGTTTCTTGCTGAGGCAATAATATGAAGAGCCGAAGTGGGACTCGAACCCGGGTTATTTGGTTAATTTCAGATGGTTTTTTTTACTATCCAAGTCCAAGTGGACTGGAAAGCCATTTCATTAATTGCTTGTTTCCACATCATATTACTATTTTCATTGGGATATGACATGTTTTTTTATTTGTTTTTATTTTCCGCCATTTACACCCCTGGTTCAGTAGCCTCTGAAAGGACATTGCCATTTAATTTGGCCACTGGAAGAAATGCTTGGCTATGTTGTGAAATGTTTTGTTTTGTAGTGTATGTGATATTCCGTCCGTGTAAAATCATCAATCATTAAAAACTTTCAACCGCGTTTTTGACTCTTGTAATTGTAACGACGGACTAACTACCCCATTTATTTATCCCCCACCAGGAATGTTTCCCGGGCAACATCAACATGGCCTACATCATCAAGCCAGAAAAGTTCTGGGAGAAACAGAGGACCAGTCTGGGCAGCTCCAAGTACAACTTTGAGGTTAGTGGTAGTGGTGGTGGTGTCGTCGCTCTATTCCATATACAACATTTTGATAATATTGATAATAATAGATACTTAGATACTTACTATAGTGGCAAAAAAACTGTTTCATTCAACGACAATGAGTGTTACAACAATGTTACAATCAATATCAATATTGATTGAAAAATAATATTCAGATTTCTATTGGTCAATTTCCCCCCACCCCTCCTCCGATTATAATATATAAAGCTCGTAATGATGTAACGTTTGAATTTGCAAAAAATATATTCGCCTATTGATGCAGACCTGAACACCAAACTGCATCGGTCATTACATGAGCTGAAGAAGTCAGTGGGGTGGATCTAATACATACACTAGACACTCGGGTTTCATTGTGTAGTCGTGAAAGATGTGAATGAGAGAAATAGAAGAAGATTTAATTATTGATGCGTATTATCTTCCGTTTCCCAGACCAACATGATCTCTATAGACAGTCTGAGTAAGGCTGTCGACTCTAATCAGCTGACGAGGGAATTTGACGGAACCTTGGAGTACGACCATGAACAGTGGATACAGCTACGACTGGTAAATACCATTAGTATCCTATCGGAGACGGATGTGAAAATTCAGAGGTCCGAATTACTACTATTTTCATTGGGATATGAAGAAATGTTTCAGATTATTTTTTATTTGCCATTTACTTTACACCCTTGGTGGTATTGTGAAGCGCTTCGACTTCATGGTGATGACTGTGGATAAGTGCTGCTATTTAAATGCTATCATACATCAGGCCTGTAAATCTTCTGTCAATTGTCTGATTTCAGACAATCCCAAGTTAGGAACTGCTTTACTAAACATTAAAAAATACATGTATTTTTTTATATTGAAAGTCAATTGTCCCTTTCTTAAATTGTGGATAATTTTCAGACAATTTTATGATGTATCATTTACAGGCCTGCATATATTTATCGTGTGTGTGTTTGTTATCTTTCCTTAGATGCTGGAAGAGTTCATTTGGAAAGCCTTGGACTTGCTCGACAAACTGGACGAGCTCGGCAAGATTCTGACCAACCCAGAGCTGCCCGACGACCTCAACGGAGCCCAGATGGTCCTGGAGGAACACAACCACCTCAAGAAACGGGTCACCATGGCGCCCGTGGAACAGCTGGCGATGGAAGGTCATCAGATCCTGCAGAGAATCACTGGCGAGTACAGCGGTAAGGAACGGTTGGGGTTAGGGCTCGGTGTGGTGGTGGTGGGGTGGGTTGGTGATGGTGGTGGTGGTGGATGGGGATAGCAGGTTATCAGATACTGCAGAGAATCACTGGCGAGTACAGCGGTAAGGAACGGTTGGGGTTAGGGCTCGGTGGGGTGGTGGTGGGATTTGAACAAACAAAATGTAAAGACGAAAAAATGTATATTCTTGTCTTCAATTCGTTATTGTTGTTGTCCATTATTATTATCTTCATTATCATCATCATCATCATCATCATCATCATCATCATCATCATCGTCATCATCATCATCATCAAGAAAATATATTAGTACTGAAAGCAGGATTAACTGGTGGATTTCAGTAATAGGGTCAACCACTTATACGTGATTTGGCTGAAAGAGTTAAGCGGCTGCCAGTACGGTTAGGAGGGGACCTATGTTATTATTATATTGTCATCACAAACCCAATTATTCCATCTATCCCCCCCCCCTCCCCCCCCCCAGGCTCGGGTGGTCGTCGCTACGTGATCTCCGGCAACGCAGACTTCCAGTCGGCCGTCCCCCAGATCTCCCAGCTGTTGGACAACCTCCAGTCCACCAAGCAGCACCTCAACCAGCTGTGGACCGTCAAGAAGATGAGGCTGGAGCAATGTCTGCAGCTGAGGATCTTTGAGGAGGACGTCGAGAAGGTGAGGAGGAAGACTTACAAACAAACAACGGTTACAATAATTGAACAATTATTGTCTGTAAGGCGCTTAGAGCATGGTGAAGAGCATAGTTTAGCGCTATATAAATGCAGGGATGTAAACGATTCAAATGTTTACTTATAAGTTTGGTCTTACTTACTTACTTAATCCTAAGAATTAACTACATTGACAATCATTAGAAATGTTACAAGATAGGAAATCGAAATATAACACTGGGTTAAAACCGATAACCGTATTATGCCATATTATATTATATAAAAATCAAACCAAAAAGTTTCAATGAAAACCTTTCCAACAACATAATGGACACATATGTCACGAACAACTCTGAATGCTATTGTATCCCGACATCTCAAACACAGAATTACATTAATTCCTTCTTCATCACAACAATAGTAGACTGGAATCACTTGGACCAGTAGGATGTCATGTCCTCAAACCTAGGAAATGAATTCAAGGAACACCATGGCCTCAACCCCAAACGTCCGAAGCGCAGCTAATTGGTTGCTGCAGTGTACCATTCAGATTCAGATATATCCTGTGCTATTTATATAAATATTTATAATCTAAACCTTTTGTTTCCATTTCCTATTTCCCCCACCTCCTACTGCCTACTAGATGTTTGAGTGGATGAGCCACAACAGAGATTTATTTCTAGTCAACTACACGGAGATCGGCACCTGTCACCAGATGGCGGTGGAGCTGGAGTCGGAACACTGCCAGTTTGCGACCAGCGCCGAGGTAAGATAAGATAAGATACAGGCCTGTCAATCTTCAGCCAATTGTTTGATTTTAGAATTTTTTGCTATCCGAGTGGATTGAAAAGCCATTAGTTTTTGTTTCCACATCGCTATTTTCATTGGGATATGAATAAATGTTTCAGACTTTTTTTATTGGTCATTTACTTTACACCCCTGTAAGATAAGATCATCTTTATTTGTCTTTAAAAGGCACACTACTGTTATGGTGAAAAGCAGCATACAATCAATAAATAACAATAATAATTATCATCACAATATTAATAAAGATAAATGTGAATATAACTCGTATGTGTGAAATTTCTATTTCAGAACGTGTATGTGAATATAACTCGTATATTGGGCATGGCCCAACGTATGTGTGACTCTGGTCATTACGCCTCCAACAACATTCGTATGGAGGGAGGGAGGTTGGAGAGGGAGTGGAAGAGCCTGGCCGCTGCCTTAGAGGACCGGAGTACCGTACTCAGGATGTCCGTCGTGTTCCATAAGAAAGCGGAGCAGGTAAGAATTGGGGGGCGGGAGGGTAGTAGGTAGTAGTTTCGTATGACATAATAAAACCTCCACATATGAGATCTTAATCTTAGTGTCATTTTAAAGTTCTCTTAATGCTGATTAAGGAACTTTTTGAATTTTGAATTAATCTCTCTTATGACAGACGTTATTCTCATGGCAAAATAATGGACAGAACAATCATAACAAATTTTATGTGATTTTTTTTGGCTGCATCTCGAATTGAGCCAGTCTGAGTTTGTCATGATTTTTTCTGTGCTGCATTACATTTCATTTTGTTTGTTTCATTCCCCCCTTTCCTTTCGTTTCGTTTATTCAGTACCTGGCTCAGGTGATAGTGTGGCAGAACACGTGTGAGAGCTTGAAGATCCCGTCAGGGATAGAGGAGTTAGAAGAAGCCTTGCAGCAACACCAGAATCTCATCGAGACCATCAGTCAGACCTACGCAGAGGTAGTATTACCCATTATTATTACTACTACACCCACCCGATTAGATTGGTTGGTGGAATAAATAAATAATACACTATACGTATGACAGGCTATGTGTTATTGTGAGGCGCTAACTTAGACCATGGTGAAGATTTGGGATAAGTTTTGTTTTGTTATCCTTTGCCTTTTACCACTTTCGCAGTAATGGCACCAACCCAGCTCCATGCCAAGTCTAAAATGGTGAATGAGATAGATGCCCCAATAACCACCTTTGACAAAATACAGAACTTATATTATGATTTTGTTAACAATAACGGTCATAATGATGTCTGTAATAATGATAAGTGATTGATTCCAGACTCTTTTTACAATCCAAGTAGATGGAAAAGCCATTAGTTTTTTTTCTCCACATTGCTGCTTAAATTTTCACTGGGAAGTGAAATGAAATGTTTCAGATTATTTTTTTAATTCTCTGTTTACACCCCTGTATTATTGCTCTAACCCTACAGGTCTGCGGGGATGGCAAGGCCTTACTGGACACTCTCCAGACACCGGTCACTTCGTCCAGCGCCAACTCCATCACTGCCAAGGCAGACTACTCCGAGGCAGCGGGCCATGTGCTCGACGTCGTGCATGAGGTAAGATGGCGCATATGGCGTTGTCTGCTTCCGAAAAATTATATACGCACCTAACAAGCAGCATGTAATGTCTGATGTGTTATATGTTTCGCCGGGGATAAATGTGGTATTGTGAATCGCTTAGAGCATGGTGATGACAGTGGATAAACGCTATATGAATGCTCTCATTTAATTAGATTTTGATATGATATACAAAAATCTGTACTGAAATCTGGGTCAATTCGTGGATTGTTTGGAAAACATAGTTGCTCGGTGTGTTTCAATGAATATTTATTTAAGATGCTGATTGAGGTAGATGTATGAATTATAAACTTGTCTGTATCTTCTCTCCGTTCCTTCCTGCCTGCCCGTAGGTGTTGGACCATCAGCGCCACCTGGAGCAAATTTGGCACGGCAAGAAGGTGAAGCTACACCAGCGGTTGGGTCTGAGACTGTTCCAGCAAGACGTCAAACAGGTCAGGAATAATAATGATAATCTGATAATGATAATTTACGCTTATAGTCCTCTTTTATCCCAGGTAAACTAGACTCTAGGCGCAGTTTTGAATATCTAATGAGCGTCTTCTTTGAATCAACCAAATAAAAAACATTGAATGTGACTCACTTGCCAAATAAGGAACAGTGGAAAATTCCATTGACATAAAGGTCATGATAGTAGGATAGAAGGCACCGAATTGAGTGCCGCCGCGTCCCGGCATCGAGGAGGCGTAGGCCCCAAATGAAGCACTTGAGCGTGTTTCGCGGGACGTTCTCATTCCCCGATATAAAAATCCATCTCCCCTTACGGGTTAAGTGTCCCTGGCTGGCTTCCTGAAAAGTAGGCAAGTCTACGTACCCTCTATACTATTACGATGGTTTATTATTAATTCTCTGTTTTTCAATGTGTTTCTTTTTCTTCTTGTCCTCCTCCAGGTGATAGACTGGCTCAACAACCACGGGGACGTGTTCCTCAAGAAGAACACCTCCATTGGCAAGTCCTTAGTGAGGGCCAAAGCATTACAGAAGAGTCACGAACACTTCGAGTCCGTGGCTAGGGTAAGTAGTACCTACCTAGTGGTGGAGGTTTTCACTCGGATTTATGTAGTGACCCGACAAAACCCGTCAAATGTCCCAAAACTAGATACCAATTAATCTAGCTTATATTTGGATGGAAAAGGGAAAACATTCCCGAGTTACAAACAATGATGTACACCAAAAAAGAAACCCATTGCCCATTACGATGAAGATATTGTTATTGTTTATATCATTACTTGTTACTAGACATAAACCTCATTCTACGAATGCGAGATTATTGTTTGATCTAAATACGCAATACCTGTAACCGTCGGTCGATTCCTCTTGTAATATTGTCTGAGTCAAATCCCAGAATTTCTTTCTTTTTTGATCAATTTACCTTTCGTACCTTTCGGTGTAAGATAAAACAATAATCTTAAACCTGATGAGTGCAACTTAAAACGGACACAACACAGTCACACAGGTTTTGATGTTGGTGCTCATTATCATCATTATATATAGATTATTATTATTATTATCATTATTATTATCATATCATCATTATATTATTATCATCATCGTCGTCATCATCATCATTATTACTATCTTTAATACTAAAAATCCCTATTTGTCATGTTCCCTCCCTCCCTCCATCCATCCCTCCTGTAAATTCAAAGGCTTTTTTACCGGCCGCGATAGCCGAGCGGAAAATTAAGAATAAT
>JAULCB010237777.1:0-12967 GCA_032358575.1 Dendronotus rufus
TCAGTGCCGAAAGACATTCACCGGGTGAGAATAGCCTACGCTGATAAGTCTCACCCCGGGTGAGAGTAGCCACTTCCCAAAATCAGTCAAACTGCTAGACTTCTTCATCTCTATGTTTTCTCTGGTATTCAGGAGCAGTCTGCAGAAGCAAAAACCCATATGATCACCAAGGAGAGCAAAGTAGATGAAGCAGTGTCCGACTTTCTGGAAAAGTCTTGTGTCGGCACCAGCGGTCATATCAACTACCGACGGCACCTGGGGGCAATGAGAAGAACGACTACCAAATTGCCAGCTCGTTTGGTTAAGTCTGTGAAGACGGTTTTAGAAAGTGAGTATTCTACACTGATTGTTTTATGACAACAGATGCTAGTAGTCTTGTTAATTGAATTTGAAAATTAATATCTGTCTTTGTTTTTATAGGCATGATCAACATCAATTACACTTACTCTTATTTCTCACAGGATATCCTGTAGAAGCTCTCACAACGAAAACACAAAACCTGGTTCGGTATCTCCAAGCTCGCCATCCCCCTTTGTCAAACAAAGAACTATCCACAAAGGCGATGGAAGTGGAGGAAAGAATATTTGAAAAAGGTATGAGTATAATAACACCCTGACATCGAAAGGTGTTAGTTGACTAGAAAAAAATGAGTTCAAAGTTCTTTTTCTCTCTAATTCACAATTCATTAAACAAAGATTGTAATACAAGTTAGGCACAGCAATAGCTCCCCCCCCCCCCCTCTTTGATTTGATATTATATATTATGTACTACTAGACAAATTTATCATTGATCAACACAGACCAAAAGTAAAGGAAAAAGAAGAAAGTAGTGATGAACTATTTGGCTAATACTATGCTACTATTATTATTCTAGTTTTAATGTTGCTTGTTTCATGAATGGAGTTTACATGGAATATCAATCTTTATCCCATGTAGAATAAGAATTAAATTTGATTGCTGTTGCCCCTTTCATGGTATTGTTTGTAGTCAATGAAATCTAGTATTCTAATGATGCTATATTCTTCCAACAATAGATGGCAACGAGTTATCAGCTTTAGAAGGGGATGACTTGGAAATAGCTATGAAAGACCATGAGAAAAAAGTTTTGGGCAAATTGCGCACACTTGTGTACCATTGGCAACCAATGCAGTGAGTTTATATATATAAGAGTAATCCATTTAATGGAAATGACAATCCTTTTGCCGTATGTTTGATAAGCATGGGGCAAATCTTCTCTTGATACAATGATATTCTGGGGTAAGTCTTCTCATAATACAATCATATTTTTGGGTAAATCCTCTCTTGATACACTAGTGATCATTAAAAACGCACCACATGCATTGTTCATTTACAAAGGGTAAATATGATTGTGGGTGAGTAGATTTCACAGCATATTAGGATAAATGGAGACTTCCTCTGTTCACAATTTTTGTATTGACCCTCGTGGTGGTTACACCCAATCTTGATCACTTACATTTTACTGTATTATAATCCAACTAGTGCCAAAGAAAGGATTTTGCTCTATCTCTATTAATCTTTAATAATGTAATAATGTACACACTTCACTATTTTTATTCTTTTCCTATCTATTTGTATCATTTCTACAGGTATGATGCATTTACCTCTTATATCTATTTAATGGGAAGGATAACCTCAGATTTTGCGGTTCATATGCAATGTTTTACAGAGGTAAGTATTCAGTTTATGACGGATTTTCAAAATTCTGGACCTTTTTTTTGGTATGTATTATCTATTTGTACCTGTGTAAGTGTGTGCTAGTTTTTTTTTTTTTAATATTTCCATTTCAATTAAATTCTGTTCTTGTTTCTTCTTTTAACAAGCGTGTATTATTAAACTTAAAATTTTGATGCTGATGTCATCAACCCAAATTTCAGTTTGGAAATCAAATGTTGATATTGTTTGATTGCAGATATCCAAAAGAGACCCGGATTTCAAGCCTCTGTCTATCTATAACTATGGGTCTAAAGTTGGAGCAGGGATCTGGTAGGTAGCTGTGGAGCATGAAAACAGTTCTTAAATCTTTAACTACTGCAAGCTTGTAACTAGTCTCACTGTATCGTGGACAAACTTTTGTTCCACTCTTCGGAATTTTTTTTTTTTTTACAACTATTTTTAAGCATGTTACACTGTTCATATTATCATTTGTTGATTATTCCAAGTTCTTCTTCTTCTTCTTCTTCTCTGGTTCACGAACTATTCCAAGTGATACTAATATCTATAAAATAATAGATTAGGAAAATGCAACCTTTTTCTCATGCTCTTTTAACTGGTTTACTGATATTCTGTGATCTTAGCGCATACAAAAATGCGATTGTCGCAGATTTTATTATTATTATTGATATTCTTTGAATGATAGATAATTATGTTGCTGTGGTTTATATCTGTGGGTCAAATTTTTTTATTTTCTCATTTCTTTCCTTAATTTATCTTCATAATGCACTTCTTATTATTTCTTTTCTTTTTATTTCCCTTTAGCTAGAACATCTTCTATCTTATGTATCTCTCACAAATTGTGAATATTCTATTTGATGGATTACGTTCAACCTAATTAATTATTTGTGTGCCTATTCTCCAGGGCTGCCGACAAAGTGTGGAAAGGAGTCGGTGAACACTATTGTGTGGATAGCTCAAGCTATATGAACACTATAGCCAGATTGCTCTTACAAGGTATGTAGTCTTATCTACGAGTGGAGATGAGGAGGGTGTTCCTGGTGGGTTCTGCTTCACTTCCATATTTCTCTCTGTCTCTCTCATCTCTCTATCTATCTCTCTCTCTCTCATCTATCAGTGATGCTAATCTTCCGCGGAAATCCGCGATTTCGGGCGATTCCGCGGAATTTTCCTCTTTTTCCGTGATCCTCGAAAAATTTTCCCCTTTTCCGTGATCCTCGTAAAATTTCCTCTTTTTTCATACATTTTTATAAGGATAAACTTCTTGTTGAGATTAAGAATTATACCATCACACCAAGAACATACTGTGGAGATAGAGCAGATACCTTGTGGTCTACTTTAGTTGAATTTCCTATATTACAAAAGCTTTCAAGGGGCATGTTTTACAATATCTCATGGTCCTCAAATTGAAGGCTCATTTTCAATGATGAAGGATATTATGCTTTACTTTTACTGTTTCAGATTACCTTGTGTTTTTTTTATTCCTTCAAATAGGATTCTTGTTTTCTCCTGCACAGCAAAGGCTATTTATCATTATTGTATTCTTTTTTGTTATCCCCTTACTGATGAGCCTTTTTGCTTTTTACAGTTTGTAAGTTATATTTCACAATCTAACAAATTTGTGTGGTTTTCTTTCAGATGCCAATGAGCAAAATTCTGTGATGTGTATCAAAGGAGTTCATTTCAGGCAGTTTGCACCAAGTCCTAAACAGGTAAAATTGCATCTTGAATATTGACTGTCAAAATATTAGCTATTATACCTTTTTTTTAAATCTTCTGAAGTGAGTGGCATGAAAGTTTTTAAAAGCTGTGGAGTAGCTTTGAAGATTTCTTTAGTCAATGCATCAAGAGTTCTGCTGAATTACAACTGAACTGATAGCTATGATTTCTTCTGACAATAGGTTTTTTATTTCAAAACCTTTTTTTGGTGTATTTTGAACACAAGCTTTAAGAAGAATGATGTACAACCTCTTCTCTTTGATTGTTTTTCACAGCACAAGTTTTCATTGGTTGTAGGTCCCTACATGTTGATGGAGCAAGCCTCGGATAAGGAAAGATTGCAACTGGTGCTAGATTTGTGGGAAATGACCGAAGACTACTTGGTAAAAAATACCAAACTTTTTATTTATTGATCTTTACTATCCTAAGATCATTTCATTTATTTTCAAAGGCGCTTTATTAAAGAAATTATTTTTATGCTCTCATACATTTGAGTTGGGAAAGTAATCTGCATTTGACAAGCGTCTTATCCAGAAAGATGCCTTTGTCACTTGTCCTCAAGCTTGTGAAACAGGGATAAGCACCAGTCCTATGGCCTGAAGGCTCCAGAGGACGTTCTTGGAAATACTCATTTCTGACCACGAAAAGCGAAGAAAGTAAACCTTGACTAGAAGTCAAATTTCACATTCTCTTTCTTCTATGGAAAACATGCATGCATTTTAGATTTGTTAGTTTTGATTTGAATATGGAAAGAGTTTGTGCATCTTGATAATTTGTGCAGTATCATTTTCATAGCTGGTTTTTTTTTGGTCTGCGTCTTACCTCTGTAGGTGCTAATAGAAAATGGAACAACGGCAGGCTTTGGTTTGATTGATGAAGCCAGGGACTTTCTTCTACAGGTAATGGCATCAGCTTATGTATTGATTGTAGTGCCGGTAGCCTAGTGGTCAGTATATCCACCGGGTGATAGATGGGTACTGGGTTTGATTCCTGGCTGGGTCTGAGTCATTAAGAGAAAAAAACTACACAATTCTCACAAATGCTTACAGACTCGCATATTATGTGAGTTTCAGAAAGTAATCTGCGATAGACTAGCCTCTTATTTTGAGAGTCACTTGTCCATTTTATATTATAGAAATCCAGACAAGCTCCGACCCTATGACCCTAAATGCTTCAGGGGACATAATATGTTTCCATGTTAATTTAATTTTATTGATCAGGCATAAGAAATAGTTTATAACGACAAAAACATAGCATTGGCTAGAAACAGCAACAACAACAACCATATAACTGTTAGGAATTTCATTGCAGACAAGATATTTGCTGTTGTTGACGAATCCCTTTAGCTGTGAGCAGTCTGCCTTGGCTGCATAATGCCTTCCTGATGTAGACATTTTTGCTATGAAAAGAAAGTGTAGAATTCTCAAGAAGTACCTATGTGACATATTTACTGCAATCTATTTATGATGTAAAAATGTCTGCAATAGATTTAGTTACAAGCAGAACTGTGATACTATCACTGATCAGTCCAGTCTTATATTTTGTCAGATTTGTCTAGGCATTTGCAAACTGTCAATAAAATTTGGAGTTTAACATTTCCTTTGTTTGTCTTCTGTTTTAAGTTGAAATTATTATACCCCAACTATTCATCTTGCAATCCTTCCAGTTATCCAAAGATGAATCGGACAGTCCTTACCATGGCCATGTATTTGCCCCTGTGAGTAAAATCTTTGGTTGGGGGGTGCCCCTCATGGGTTTCAACTTCTGTTTTCTCCAACTATTGTCATACTTTTGACATAAACTTTGATATGATATAAAAAAGATACCGGTAATCATTAAAGATCAGGAATGTATTTGTTGTTGTTTTTATGATTAAAATTTCTCTTTATTATTATTATAGGATCAGATAAGATTTGCGTTATTGTTCTTATTGCATATTTATTGTTTTGTTTCTTCCTTACTCTTTCTCCAAAACTAAAAGTGTCCCCATGACAACGAGTGCCCCAAGAAAAAGGACAAAAAACAGCCCTGTCTGACAGAATGTGCCAGCACTGTCGTGAATTTTGCCTCCAATAAGGTAAGTACTTTCTTGACATTTCCAATAATGAGTTGAAGGGAAAATAGAGTTCTTGAGCATAATCAAAGGAAACATCAGTCTTTCCAACAGACGAGCAGCATTGATGTTTTCCTGCTGTCCTGCATCTATTAGCTCTGAGGGACTGGCCAAATATGTTTTAAGTCAATAAATAACATATCACTTTAAAACATTTATGAGCGCAAAATAATATTTCTACTTGAACAGTCTAATATTTTTATATAAAGACATCTCTATCAAAAGTTTTTATAGACATGATAAGAATCTTTTCCCTGACTGAAACTTCCTATTTCACAGCACCTATTCTATGTCGTTCATTGTTGTGGATTCACTAAGTGTGTCAAAGGATACAATTTATTTAGTCTTTAATGAATGTATTAACATTAGCTATTTTAGTATGGAAATCTGGTTACAATGTATCAGTATTTTCATTTTTTTCATACTTACAGTGTTGTTTAAATCCCATTTTCTCCTCAGTCAAACGAACATAAAGAATATGCCCGGTACTCCTATGTGATCTTAAAGAAAGGACCAAGACAATCTGGTACGATTTTATGTTTTTGTTTCTTTGTGTATTTTTACGTTTTTTATTCTATCCCAATAAAACTATGAAACGGCTTTAAAAAGCTGTATGGCACTTTGTATGGCAAAGTGGGTGAAAATGGAAAAAGTTTCTGAAAGAGACGGGATAGTATAGCAAGACACTGGACATTTTGGGTGGCCCCTTCATCAACAAAAGAAGAAACGAATAACACTAAACTGTCTTTCTTGATCAATTTACAGATGGTACCTTTCGGTGTAAGGATAACACTAAACTTTATACTATAAATAAAGAGTCCAGTAGGAGGGAAAGTTTATTTTGTTACATCAGGCCAAAAGTAATGTTGATACTTTCAAAGAAAATACCCAAACATTTTCTATTCTTACGAGCAGTAGAATACCTTTGTTTATCACTAGATACGTCGTTAGAGTATTTTTATTCTATGACTTACATGTTCAATTCTGTCCTGGTTTTGTTCTATGCTGTACTAATTGTAACCATCTCTTCGTGCTATTGTAAAGTGGATTGAGCATGATCTATCCGTAGTAATGATGATGCGTTATATAGATATACTGATCACAAAAATAGTGGAAAATGAACTTTCTCAATGTTTCATTCCTTAACAAAAAAAAATCATAAGTTTCATCTATTTTTAAAACGGTATTTGATTATGGAATAATGTGGCTCTAGTTTTCAATGTTTTGCAGTCTGTAATTATTATTTTCATACCAGTACTTTCAATAACCCCTACTTATTGTGAGCAGTATACTGTGTATTAGTATTATCATAAGGTATTATTTTAGTGCTGTCTTTACGGTTACCATTCGTTTATGTTTGAAAATAGAAAAAGACCTAACCTACCTACACACTGCAGGCCATCTGAAGGATTTACCCTTTTCTTCTTCTCCATTTCACCATTTCAGAGACAGCGTGGCCGCGTGTGCTGCATCATTCGAAGGCGAGGCGCCACTACCACTGCCACGTGTGTCTGCCTTGTGGCCAGCTGCAGCACGTCGTCGTCTCCAAGGGAAAGTTTGACAAGTCAGTGAAACGATCTTACCTTGTTATTTGATAAATCATAATTATGATGCACAGTGGGCTGATCACCTGCTTATAGTTAGTTCTCGATCCATATTTTTTCCCAGCTCTGTGTTTCAATATTGGGGCATCTGCCTCATTCACCATTTAAGACTGAGCATGATGCGACACTGCGAAAGTGGTATAAGGCATTAGATAACAAAACAAAACAATCCTATTGATGATGATAGTAAAGTAAAGATAATAGTGTGTACTGTTTGAGGTCCTGGGTAAAGAGCTATAGACTCCAGTCCCAATATATTCACAATGTCAGGACCAGGCAGATTATGTCGATATAAGAAAATGTCACACTTGCCTTGAGTTCAGCGAGTAGACGTTTGCATGCTTTAAGAGCCAAATTCCAGCGGATGCACAATTTTTGTCGTAGCACAACAGGAAACAATTCTAGATTTTGAGCATGCTGGAGAAGTTAGTCTTTATTGAAAAAATAAGAGTTGTTGTTATATTCTTTTTGGGAAGAGTATATTAACATACATAGAAGTTGGAAGTGAATGATTTAATACCGGTATTTAAAAATATAAGAACGATTTTTTGAGTGTGTGTACAAATCATGACTTGTATTGATTTACATATCTGTATCTGTATAGTTCTCCAAAGTATCTCACAAACGAGCAATGCTTACGGAGGTGTGTGAGGCTTGGCACGCTCTATAAGCCAAAAGAGCGGTATGAAGCAAATAGAGCACTTTCCCATTGTTGTACTCTCAATCAATCAAGTGTATTATTGCTATCATTTTGTTTTATTTACAGACATCTGTATGGCTGTTCAAAACACTTAGAGCAGGGTGATTTTCTTCCAGTACAGCTGTCTCGTTGGATTCCTGAATCGTGTGGAGATAACAGCGACAATGTTGACAATATCGATGGATCTGTCACCGGTGACTCTCAAGTGGAGAAAGATTTTAATGGAAGCTCAGAATCTAATGGTGATGATAACAATGATGATGTGAAATTTGATGATGGTGGCAAAAGTTTTGATAGTCGAGACAAACCTGCTATGACTGTTGCCGCTCTTAATCAAGGAAAATTGTGATGTAAAGAAATTTGATGTTACAAAAGTATTTTATAGTATTATGGGTTGTATTTATTGTTAATTTCCAAAGCTCTAATTTGAATGTTACATGTTCAGGAATTTGGCGTCTTGTGAAAAGTAAGGATCACTTTTTAAATTTTGTTTTGATGTTAATTTTCTCCGTTATGAATTTCAAAAAATGTTCTTGTGAATTTTGAACTTTTTCTAGTTTAGGAGAGGTATTTTACTGTCTCTCGCGAGTAGGCTTTAGGTTAGACGAGTCTTATGGATATTGCCTCCACTAACACACTAGACTAGAGACATTCTCCTTTAAAATCCTCTCTTTTGTACCTATTTATGGTACACAGACATTCTCCTTTAAAATCCTCTCTTTTGTCCATATTTATGGTACACAGACATTACTCAGTCCTGTCAACCTTCAGTCAATTGTCTGATTTCAAACTTTGTTACCATCCTGAAAAGCCATTAGTTTTTGTTTCCACATTGCTATTTTCGTTGGGATATGAAATGTTTCAGACTATTTTTTTATTTGCCATTTACACCCCCATTGTCTCCCGAAAACGTCCCGTTGCTTTTCAATAGCTGACGAATGTGTCTGAATAGTATTCTCTCCGGTCTACCAAATCTCTTGACAAGAATGTCTTTCTCTGTGTCGTAGTTGCTAGCCGTGAGTGACAGCCCTTTGATAGCTGCAGCTGCCTCACCTTGAAGCAACGTCTGCAGGTATGGGAATTTGTAGATCGCCGGAATCTGCGAATTGTCTACAACCACGCAAAACTTGTCCCAAAAGGATTGGCACGATGTGTAATCTCCTGCAAATTTTCTAAATGTAGTGTTGGGAGCTTGGTGTTTATTTCCCAAACACCCCCCTCACGAGCAGAGCGCACAGACTCTACTCCTAATCCCTCAAATTCGTCTTGATCTCGATAGATCAAACTTTCGTTTCTAGTTGTTCGAATCAACTGGAACCATTCTTTTCCCCTGCTTAGAATAGCTTTCTTCTAACTGCTTCGTGATCCTTGAGAGCCAGACCTTGGTCGCTGTCCGCTTATGTTTTGCAGTGACAGAGATCCACATAAGGGAATACTTTATTACTAATTCTTGGGCATGTCGATAATGTTCCATTTCTACTACAACATTGTTTGTAATTGAAATAGCTGTTGGATGTGGCTCTGATGGGGGGGGGGGGGGGAACAATGATCGGCACGGCTCACACCGAGAGAGTATAACTCATCACTAATGAATGTCAGGTCAATGGGCTGCAAAAGAAACGCATCGTGTTGGGACAGCAGAAGAAGTTCCTTGAATTTTTAAAAGCCCTTTGGACTAGATTAGAGAAATATGTAGGGCAAGTCACACACTCCTTGACTTCTGGTGAAATCTTTGCTAACCAGGTATTTATCTGTGGAAAAAAAAAGTGGAAAAAAAAAATTGTGACAAATTAGCATAATTTACACTTACCACTGTCCACTGTTTTTGTCCTTCTTCTCTGAGGTATGCTAACTGCACAAGCAGTTTATTTTTAATAGGGATATCCTTGTTCATAGCCTTGGGGCGACCCCGTCCAGTAGGCATCAGACATGAACGCTGGTTTTCCAAGACCTCATCTTTCTATTCGTGAAATAATTTAAACAAAATGCAAACAATTGAACATAAAAACAAGTTTACAGAACAATTCCTCTCTTACGATTACTAACTAATTGTTTATCTAGTTTCTAGGGATGGATTGGATCATTCCTTTGATGAACAGGGAGGGGTGGGTTGGCAGTTTATCACTGTTGGTGCTGCAGCCTCCCAATCTGTTTGGTCTTGAGATGCTGTTGTACTTGTACCGAATAAGTCATCTGTCAAGTGTCATTTCTCTGTTGGCAGCCCAATCTGCTTTCTTGAAATTCCAACGCAATATTTGGGCTCTATGGAGTAGGGTTGGAGTTGCTTTTTCATTTTGTTTAATGATAAAATTCATTGTCTCTTCTAAGTATTTTCCAGTTTTGTTGGTAGATGGATACCCCCAGAGAGGGGAGTGACCATTAAAGTCTCCTGCAATAATGGTATTCTGGTGTCAAATACTTACCTTATAATATAACAACCAAACAGCATCAGTTTGGCCATCAGTATGTCAATGGCATTCATGGGTAGAACACATGTTCCGTAGAAATGTGATAAATCCTACCTAACGAAAATAGCCAAACTGTCTCTCTAGATCATCCTCTTTGAAAAAGCTGAGAGTTCCATAATCATGATGGTTTGTACAGCCTGCTCTGTAGAGGGAAGAACATTTGCAAGATCAATAAAGCATTTCCAAGTCCAATGAAGAGCATGAGCTGTGAGAGGACCTTGATCGGAAGATGAGTGGGAGGTTTTGAATGGATAACACAGTTGGACCACAGCTCTAATATTCCAAGTTGCCATGTCTGTTCTAGAGAGATTGGGGTTCAATCTGGATCTCTGAAATGGACATGTTGAAAGGGTTTTTTAGTATTGAAGACTTTCCAGTCTCTAAACATCATCAATAAAAGTAGCTGTCTTTTTCCATGAAGGTGTTTATGCAGAGGAAGTCTTCAGTGCAGAGCTAATTCTTTCTGAAAAGACATTAAGAACAAGGGTAACATTCTGTTTCTCTATGGTGGGATGTCCACGTTGATTGGCCCCTGTCGTGGTTTGCACACGACCGTTGTTGTTGACAGATTACAGTTCGTCGACAGAATGTCGACCTCTCTGTTACTGTTATCGTGCCAGCTGGTGGCAAGTATCTAGATTTCCTTTCTGTTTCATCTTGGTTTAGTTTTCTCGCCTTTGAAAGGTCAGTCAATATCCTGTTTGCACGAATTGTGTCACAACAATGTACGTGTTATTCTCGAGAAGGTCTTCAGCGAGCTTCACCAAACAAACAATTTTCAAATCAAAATAAAATACATGGTACAAAGTACAAATTAAGATAATCACGTCCACCCCATCCTGTCTGCCCGTGTAGATTGTGAAGTTCAGGAGGTACCCTTTTTTTCTCGATTCGACCGTACTTCGTTGGCTTCTTGGGGATGTATTGTACATTGCAGGCGTGTTTCAATCTCTAGCAACGACAACTCTCCAACTTTTCTTGGTGTGGAACGGGAAACCGGACTCGCAAGGGATCACTGAGGAGAGGGGGAAGGTAATGACCACCAGCAGTACTCCTGCAGGCAAGCAATGCCTCACCCGTGTCCTGTTGCTTGCCGTCGCGTTAGGCCGTCTTTAAATAGGGCTTAATTTTTCACTTTTCATTCTTCGCGATAAAACAATTGAACCACCAGAAGGTATGTCCTCAGCTGAAATGGATGTCCTCCAGTTTGATCCAGTTGGCTGCAAATCTGGCAGGATGAGACTTTTAAGGTGGTGGTCAAAATAATATTAATATGTGCCCATACGACATCCTCATAATATGGTCTTTTTTCCCAGTGAGTGTAATCAAACGAGCTGCCTTATTTTGAATTTTCTGTAATCTGTCAATTACATTGTTAGGACACCCTGACAAGAGAGCGTTCCAATAATCTAATAGACTTATTATCAAGAATTACTAACAATGTGTTGGTACCTGTATCTAGCATATATGTCTAATTTTTGCAATATGTGTGTGTGTAGACAATTGTCTCATATGACTGAACGAGTGATTCACAGCTGGTTCACCAGGTTTTAACTCAACCATTCTTGCACCAGGAACGATTCGAAATGCGGTGCAAACTCGTGCCTTGATACATAATGGGCATTATACCATAAAATGAGAGTTTATTGTACAAGAGGTCTCCAGGAAAAAGCACTGTCTCTCAAGCGTGTATCTTAGTTTGAATGAACGGGAACCAACCTCCACTGGGGTTGACTGTTTGAGGATACGAATCTCTCTCAAGTCAATGTTATCCTTCTGTAAAACACTATTTTCATTTCGGAGTGCAACTATGTTGTGGGACAGCCTATCGTTGCCATCCTCGAGATTGGAAATTCTCTTCTCCATCAAGATCATTTTTTGGGTAATTTGTTCCATCTTGTAATTACTGGGAAATACAATTGGCAAACATCGTCATTTTACTAGGGAAGAGCTGCCTTATTTTGAATTTTCTGTAATCTGTCAATTACATTGTTAGGACACCCTGACAAGAGAGCGTTCCAATAATCTAATAGACTTATTATCAAGAATTACTAACAATGTGTTGGTACCTGTATCTAGCATATATGTCTAATTTTTGCAATATGTGTGTGTGTAGACAATTGTCTCATATGACTGAACGAGTGATTCACAGCTGGTTCACCAGGTTTTAACTCAACCATTCTTGCACCAGGAACGATTCGAAATGCGGTGCAAACTCGTGCCTTGATACATAATATAATGAACAATATACCATAAAATGATATATATATTTACATAAATTACACAAGGAAGACGAATTCAATAATACATTTACAAATTTGTTTCATTCTGAAGCCACTAGAGCCGCAGAAATCCTCAGAATGTGTTTATTAAAATTATTGGATCTTCCCCTGGATCTTCCAGCCAGTCTATTTTACATACCATAAAATGAGAGTTTATTGTACAAGAGGTCTCCAGGAAATAGCACTGTCTCTCAAGCATGTATCTTAGTTTGAATGAACATTTACAAATTTGTTTCATTCTGCAGCCACTAGAGCCGCAGAAATCCTCAGAATGTGTTTATTAAAATTATTGGATCTTCCCCTGGATCTTCCAGCCAGTCTATTTTACATACCATAAAATGAGAGTTTATTGTACAAGAGGTCTCCAGGAAATAGCACTGTCTCTCAAGC